>MU698358.1:49150-69218 GCA_026770625.1 Nicotiana glauca
CTTCCTCAAACTCATCTTCTATATTTATAAAAGTTGTGGAAACTCGAATGACCCAATTATAAAAATTTTGGGGAAATTCAAATGACCCATCTTCATGTACTTTTGATTAATTTATTAAACATGAAGGAACAACATTATCTGTCCACTCTTATCTCCAGTTCATGATTAGGTGGCTGGATTTATGACAAATATCTGAATCATATACTTGGGCAAAGTGGGTTCGTTAAGTTGTATATATATGTCTTTATTGAGAGAAATCAGCTGGGGTGTGAAACTTTATGATATTTTGCAGGTTGAGGTTGAGCTCATCTTTCCTCTTTTAATAAGGCCGTAATTTTACTTGGAAAGCGGGCAGTAACCATATGGCATAAATTTTTTAGCATCATGCAGGATTCTATTACCTTGTTATCTAGATATCTCTTTTCTTGTCAGTCACCTGACAAGGGAAGCAATATTGCCGACAGACATATTGAAGCAAAGCACCCATATTTTGCTGATTTTCTTGCTCAATCAATCATTTATTTGGCAATTATTTCTTCATTAACTTTAAATTTATTGAATTAGATGTGATGATAGGGTTGGTGGAGGAGAGAATTGGAGGAGAATGGGTATGAAAATTAAGTGGGATCCACATTATTTTAGTAAAAAAATAAAGAAAAAACCTAATTTTAGGTTGGCAACTCGCGTCCCAGAGAGTGAATTTCATGCAATGGGGGCTTACATGGTCGGGTGTTTAGTTGATCTTCCATTGTGAATAAATAAAGGGTCTAATTGAAAGTAGGCTCACTTGAGGTATTCAGCTGGTCATTGAGGACAACTTGAAGGGGCCGTTTATGTATTTCGCCTATATTAAATAAACATCCACAATAAAATTATTTTCATAACACTCGCCCTTGGATGTTATTAAAAGATTTGTGCCTCGTTAAAGTTTTACTAGGTAAAAACTGAAAAAAGAGTACACGTATTTAATAATACGCATTTTTTGCAGCCTTATTAAAAATCCTTATAAGAAAAATCCCATGGGAAAAACCTTAGTAAAGAAAAAAAAAGTACAGCGCATATTTCACTCCCCCTGATAAAAACCTTGTTTCAAATATTTGAGTCTCCACATTCCAATCTTGTATACCATCTTCTCAAAAGTTGAAGTTGGAAAATATTTAGTAAACAAATCTGCCGGATTGTCACTTGAACGGATTTGTTGCACATCAACGTCACCATTTTTCTGAAGATCATATGTGTAGAATAATTTTGATGAAATGTGCTTCGTTCTATCTCCTTTTACAAATCTTCCCTTCAATTGGGATATGTATGCAACATTTTCTTGGTATAAAATTTTGGATCTTTTATCACATTTCAAACCATATTTTTCTCGAATGAATTACTAATATCAGCCATACGCATTCCCTGGTTTGAGATCGAGCTTTATGGGGATCAAATAAATAACCTGCATCCGCATAACCAACATGATCTGTACAACCTATCGTAGCATAAAACAAACACATGTCATGAGTACCCTTTAAATATCGCAATATATGCTTAATTCCCTTCCAATATCTTCGTAGGAGAAGAGGTATATATTGCTAGTAAATTAATAGAAAATACTATGTCAAGCCTTGTAGCATTAGAAAGATATATAAGTCTACCAATTGCACTAGGATAAGGTGTTTCAGGATCAAAGAGTTCCTCATCCTCTTCTGGAGGTCGGAACGGGTTCTTATTCACTTCAAGTGATCGAACAATCATTGGTGTACTCAATGGATGTGCTTTGTCCATGTAAAAGCGTGTTAAGACCCTTTCTGTATAGGAAGATTGATGGATAAAGATCACGTCTGCTAAATATTTAATTTGCAGGCCAAGATAAAGTTTTGTCTTTCCAAGATCTTTCATCTCAAATTCTTTTTTAAGATATTCAATTAACTTTTGGAGCTCTTCTGGAGTACTAACAAGATTTATGTCATCAACATAAACAACAAGTATACCAAATTCTGATGCCTTTTTCTTTATAAAAGTACATGGATATATAACATCATTTATGTTTATCTTCTTTCAGCAAATATAAGCTGTCACGCCCCAAAAACCGAGGAGCACAACCGGCGGTCAACTGAGTAAACCCGACTGAGCAAGCTTTTAAAGTTTTATTCTACCCAAACTAATTCATTAATAAAGAGGATATGAAATCCTTTAATCATACTTCGTAAATATTTCATTAACAACTTCCATTTTGTTTTCATTAGCCATTTCAACCATAATATTCAAAATATGACAACTTTTATAGATATGACGAAAACATATTTGCCAAATACAAGTATTTCTAATTTAATTTCCAATATCAAACATCACCCATAACCTGCCTACGAGCCTCTAAGTACAATTGAAGAGTAATATGGAAATGCCAGCAACAAGACTCCGGCTATACCTCAAAGTACAAATTACACGATAACCAAATGACACAAGACCCCAAAATGAAGTTGGGATCACCAAGTTAGCTGAAAGGAGAGTACCACTTTCACTGATAATTTCCGCCTACTGTGGAACCACCTGCATCCATTAAAGATGTAGTGTCGCCGGTAAAAAGGATGTTAGTGCTGTCGAATAGTACTAGTATGTAAAGCTAAAAATCATATTTAAAAATAGAATAACCATACAAGATAAGGATCCCATACTCCTGCTACTCGTACTCCAGAGCAGGTAGCTCCCTAGATTCAGACTCAAGCGGTTCAACATATTGGAGCAGCTCAGTCGGGCGCAGTAGCCCAGGCCGGTGATAGAGCATCCATGCTTGTCGATGCTTTATGGAGATTAGATAGGTTCACCATGCTCTTCACATCTACCTTCAACGGTGCATCTACCAACAATCCCCAGGATTACCTGGACAGTTGTCACGAGGTTATTTAGAGCATGGGGATTGTTGAGACCAATGGGGTTGACTTTGCTACATTTTACCTATCTGGATCTGCCAAGACTTGGTGGAGGGATTATTCTTAGCTAGACCAGCAGGGTCACCAGCTTTTCCTGGGAGCACTTCATGCAGCTATTTCTGGAGAAGTTTCTTCCTATTACTCAGCGAGAGGCCTATCGGAGGCAGTTCGAGCATCTCCAGCAAGGATCCATAACCGTCACCTAGTACGAGACCAAGTTCATTGATTTGGCTCGCCATGCCCATATTATACTTCCTACTAAAAGGGAGAGAGTGAGACAGTTTGTTGATGGAGTCATTCAGCCGATTCATCTCCAGATGGCTAGAGTGGCTGGGAGTTATATCACTTTTCAGGAGACGACAATGTGGCTCGAAGGATTGAGATGGTACTATCACAGGGGGTGGTCACAGGGCAGACAAGAGACCTCGTCATTCAGGCAGATTCAGTGGTGCCTCATAGGGAGGTAGAGATTCGTATGATAGAGGTCATCCTCTCACGGTGCTTTAGGTGGTCGTGGTTCTCACATGCACTATTTTGATCTGCAGCCATATAGTGTACCGCCACTTTAGAGTTTCTATGGTGGTCATTCAGGTCAACACGGCCAGTAGACTCAGCAGCCGGGGGCTTGCTACACTTGTGGCAACATGGGTCATATTGCCAGATTTTGCCATCGAGTATCAAGTAGTTCTCAGCACCAGGGGTCTCATGCCATGGTTCAGGCACTAGGTGTTCTATAGCCTGCCTAGCCAGCTAGAGGTGGGGGTAGAGGTGCTAGGGGTGGAGGTAGAGGTCATAGAGGCGGAGCTCAGACCGCCAGATGTGGAGGCCAGCTAGATGCAGGCCTTCCCAGATAGGTAAATCAGAGTGGTAGGCCCCAGGCCCGATGTTATGCTCTTCAGGCCAGACCTGAGGTAGAGGCTTCAGATGCGATTATTACAGGTACGGTTCTGTTTTATGATTGGGATTCTTTAGTGTTATTTGATCTGGGTCTACGTATTTGTATGTGTCATCTTATTTTTCCCTGTACTTGTTCATGCCTAGTGATGTGTTGGGTGTTCCTGATTATGTGTCTACACCGGTGGGTGATTCTATCATGGTCGATCGAGTCCATCGTTCTTGTATTGTGGTGATTGGGGGTCTTGAGACTCATGTAGATTTGTTTCTTTTAAACATGGTTGACTTCGATATTATATTGGGGATGGATTGGTTATGACCCTATCATGCTATCTTGGACTGACATGCCAAGACTGTGACCTTAGCTTTACCAGGTATGCCTCATTTAGAGTGGAGAGGGACTCCTGGTCATTCTACCCGCAGTGTTATATTGTATGCGAAGGCTCGGTGTAAGGTCGAGAATAGGTGTTTGGTCTATTTAGACTATGTTCGTGATTCTAGTGCTGAGGTTCCCTTTATTGATTTTGTACCTGTTGTTCGTGAGTTCCCCGATGTTTTCCCTTTAGACCTGTCGAGTATGCCATCGGACAGGGATATTGACTTTTGCATTGATCTGGTACCGGGCACTCAACCCATTTCTATCATGTCATATTGTATAGTGCTGCCTGAGTTGAAAGAGTTAAATGAACAATTGTAGGATTTGCTTGAGAAGGGTCTCATTAGACCCAGTGTTTCACCATGGGGTGCAGCAGTGTTATTTGTCAAGAAGAAGTATGGGTCAATGAGAATGTGTATTGATTATTGGCAATTGAACAAGGTAACAATCAAGACTAAGTATCCACTGCCGAGGATTGATGATTTGTTCGACCAACTTTAGGGTGCCAAAGTATTTTCCAAGATTGACTTCCAATCTAGCAACCATCAGTTCAGGATTAGGAATCCGATGTCCCTAAGACAGCTTTCCGCACTCGGTACGGGCATTATAAGTTCTTGGTTATGTCATTCGGGTTGACAAATGCCCCAGCAGCTTTCATGGACTTGATGAACCGAGTGTTCAGGCCTTATTTGGATTCATCCGTGATAGTCTTCATTGATGATATATTGATATATTACTGCAGCCAGGAGGAGCACGAGCAGCACCATAGAGTGGTTCTTCAGACTCTGAGGGATAGTCATTTATATGCCAAGTTCTCTAAGTGTGAGTTCTGGCTGAGTTCAGTTGCATTTCTAGGTCACGTTGTATCAGCAGAGGGTATTCAGGTGGACCCGAAGAAGATTGAGGCAGTCAAGAACTGTCCTAGACCAGTATCAACTATAGAGATTCGGAGTTTCTTGGGGTTGGCAGGCTAATATCGATGGTTTGTGGAGGGTTTTCATCTATTTCAGCCTCGATGACCAGATTGACCCAGAAGGGTGCCCGATTCAAATGGTCGGATGAGTGTGAGGCGAGCTTTCAGAAGCTCAAGACAGCTCTGACTACGGCACCGATGTTGGTTTTGCCCACAGGTTCAGCACCTTATACAGTCTATTGTGATGCTCTCCGTGTTGGGCTTGGAGCAGTGTTAATGCAGGATGGCAAAGTCATTGCCTATGCTGAGGCATTAGAAGATTCATAAGAAGAACTATCCGGTTCATGATTTAGAGTTGGCAGCCATAGTTCACGCATTGAACATTTGGAGGCATTATCTGTATGGTGTGGCATGCGAGGTGTTCACGGATCACAAAAGTCTTCAATACTTGTTCAAGCAAAAGGAGTTCAATTTGAGGTAGAGGAGGTGGTTGGAGCTGTTGAAGGATTATGATATCACCATTTTATATCATCCGGGAAAGACCAATATGGTGGCCGATGCTTTGAGTAGGAAGTATTCCAGTATGGTCAGTCTTGCTTATATTCCGGTCGGTGAGAGGCTGCTTGCTTTGGATGTTCAGGCTTTAGCCAATCATTTCGTGAGACTGGATGTTTTTTAGCCAGTCGTATGTTAGCTAAAACGGCCACTTGTTCTTCATTATTGGAGCATATCCGTGATCGGCAGTATGATAATCCCCATTTGTGTGTCCTTAGAGACACGGTGCAGCGTGGAGGTGCCAAGCATGTTATCTTAGATGATGATGGAGTTTTGAGATTGCAGGGTCGAGTATGTGTGCCTAATGTGGATGGGCTCCTAGAGTTGATTTTGGAGGAGGCCCATAGCTCCCAGTACTCTATTCATCAGGGCGTCGCGAAGATGTATCAAGATTTGCAGCAGCATTATTGGTGGCATAGAATAAAGAAGGATATCGTAGCATATGTGGCTCGCTGTTTGAATTGTCAGCAGGTTAAGTGCAAGCATCAGAGACCTGGTAGTTTATTTCAGAGGATTGAGCTTCCCAAGTGGAAGTGGGAGCGGATCACTATGGACTTTGTTACTGGACTTCCCCTGACTTGGAAGAAGTTCGATGCAATATGGGTCATTGTTGATAGGCTGACCAAGTCAGTGCATTTCATTCATGTGGCAGTCTCCTATTCTTCTGAGAGGTTTGCTGAGATCTATATCGGGAGATTGTTCGCCTTCATGGTGTGCCCGTATCTATCATTTCGAACAGGGGTACGCAGTTTACCTCACGTTTTTGGAGAGCAATTCAGCGAGAATTGGGCACACGGGTTGAGTTGAGCACAATATTTCATCCCCAGACGGACGGTCAGTCCGAGCGGACTATTCAAATTTTGGAGGATATGCTCTGAGCTTGTGTTATTGACTTGGAGGTTCGTGGGATTAGTTTTTGCCTTTAGTAGAGTTTGCCTACAACAACAGCTACCATTTGAGCATCCAGATGGCTCCTTATGAGGCCTTATGTGGTAGGCGGTGTCGGTCTCTGGTTAGATAGTTTGTGCTGGGAGAGGCTCGGTTGTTGGTTAGAGATTTGTTTCAGGAGGCCTTGGACAAGGTTAGGATCATTCAGGATAGGCCTTGTTCAACTCAGTCCAGGAAAAAGAGCTATGTAGACCGCAAGGTTCGAGATGTGGCCTTTATGGTTGGTGAGCGGATATTTTTTCGAGTGTCGCCTATGGAGAGTGATGAGGTTTGGGAAGAAGGGAAGCTTAGCCCTAGGTTTATTGGTCCATTTGAGGTTCTTGATCGAGTGGGAGAGGTAGCTTATAGACTTGCTTTTCCACCGAACTTATAAGTCGTGCATCCAGTGTTTCATGTGTCCATGCTTCGAAGGTATCACGGCGATCCAGCCCACGTGTTGGATTTCATCACTGTCCAGTTGGACCAGGACTTGTCTTATGAGGAGGAGCCAAGAGCTATTCTAGACCGGCAAGTTCGTCAGTTGAGATCCAAGAGTTTCCCTTCTGTTCGTGTTGCGTGGAGAGGTCAGCCTCCTGAGGCATCGACCTGGGAGTCCGAGTCCGATATGCGAAGCCATTATCCTCATCTTTTTCCCAACTCAGGTACTTTTTTCTTCTGTCCGTTCGAGGACGAACGGTTATTTTAGAGGTGGAGAATGTAACGACCCAAAGAGTCATCACCTATTTTTAACTAATTTTGTGCTTCTAAGGCCTTGAAAACCTCATTTAGAGTTGCCTCAATTTGCGTACGTATTTCGGGCACGTAGCTAGAAAGCTTAAATATAAAATTCTGTTGAAAATGCTAAGTTTTGATGTTAAAATGAATAAATTTGACTTGGTCAACTTTTTGGGTAAACGGACCCGGACCCATGAATCGGCGATCCCGGAGGGTCCGTAGGAAAATATGGGGCTCAGGTGTATGCCGGGAATCGAATTCCGAGGTCCTGAGCCCAAGAAATGAATTTTGACAAGAAATTCTTTTTTTGAAATTTAGAAGAAAATTTAAAATGAAATTTAATTAGAACGTGTCGGTATCCGACCCGTATTTTGGTTTCGGTGCTCGGTATAGGTCTTATATGTGAATTTAGATGTTCTTGTAAAATTTGGTTAAAAACGAACGTCATTTGACGTGATTCGGACTTAACGTTCTAAATTTGAGACATGATGAAGTTTGAGAAAAATTCTAAATTTTGAGGTTTGATTCCTAGTTTTTGAAATTATTGAGGCGATTTGATCACATGGACAAGCTCGTATGATGTTGTTGAGTTAATGCATATGTTTGGTTAGGAGCCCCGAGGGCTCGGGAGTGTTTCGGAGGTTCTTCGGAATGGTTTTAAACTTATAAAAATTGCAGCTTTTGCTGTAGCTGTTGCAGACCCTTTTCCTTTTTCGCGTTCGCATTACATCTCCCGCGTTCGCAAAGCTTTAACTATTTCTTCCTTCGCGTTCGCATCCAAGCCCTCGCATTCACGTAGTGTTATTTGGTGCTGAAGGCTGAGTCTTCTTTTCCTCATTGCATTCGCGTGCACCCACTCGCGTCCGCGTGGCTTTGCAAGTTCACTCTTCGCGTTCGCGTAGAACAATTTTTGGGCTACAACATTTTAGTCTCCGCGTTCGCGTTCGCTTTCGCATTCGCGTTCCTCTTCACACGATCTCGATGGCCTATTAAGTGTTTCGAGCCTGTTGCGGACGCAATAATTTTTGGGCTACAACATTTTACTCTCCGCGTTCGCGTTCGCGTTAGCGTTCGCGTTCCTGTTCACGCGATCTCGATGGCCTGTTAAGTGTGACTCATCGCGAATGCGACGAGCCTGTCGCGGACGCAATGAGTATTTTTTTTTTGGCCCAGTTATTTTTAAAACTTCAGAAACAATAGCTACGGGATTCATAAGAAATTTCACAAAACCTCTTTTCCTCCAAGCTCTTATGCGACCATTGAAGTGATTCTCCACCAAAAATTCTTGGGTTAGTAATCCTTAACTTATTTTCTTCCATTTCCTTCAACATCTATTGAAATCCTAGGCCTAAAAAACATGGTTAAGGGTAGAAAAATAGGGATTTGGGTAGAGTTAGGGCTTTTTGAATTTTATTGATTTAGACCTCGTTTTGGGTTCGAACAAATTATGTACCCGGGCTCGTGGGTGAATGGGTGATTTGATTTTGGTCCAAACCTACTGTTTTGAGCAAGTGGTTCCGAGGTCGATTTTTGAGTTTTTGGGAAAAATGATGGACAAGCTATAATTAGTCATTGGGTTCGCATTGTCTAGCATTTATTTATGTATGGAAGTCATTTATGTATAGATACAACTGAATTGGAGCCGAATTCGAAAGGAAAGACTGTTATTGAGGATTGAATTGGCCGTGGAAGTTTGAGGTAAGTGTTTGGTCTAACCTTAGCGTGAAGGATTAGGAGTTGAGTCCTATTTGCTATGTGGTAATTTTCGAGTATGGCGTATAGGCATGGTAACAAGTATCTATACGTTGGTGTCTAGCATGACCGTGAGTCTTTAAATTGTGAATATCTTGATTTTGTTGCATTCCTCTTGCCTTCATAATGACTCCTATTTGTAGTGAAAAGCTTATGAAAGGAAATTGTGACCTATGAACATCGAGGAGCATTAGCTCAAATTATATTACAATTGTGAAAGTATATGAAATGATTGAACCCTTTGGAGCATTGGCTCGAGTGGTAAAGTGAGATATGAAATAAAAGTGAAAGAAAGAGAAAGAGTATTTGTGAGCACGTGATTTTTGCCCTAAGAAAATTATTCCCATAAATTCAAACAAAATAATTTTTCTTTATTTTTACAATTTTTTGTATATTTTTGTGTCATTTTCTTATATTTGTTGCATTTTTGTGTTAATGGGTTGCATAACAATCATATAAAAAATAAAATAAAAAAAATATGCATTTGCATTAGGAAATTAATTTCACATTTCTAGTATTAAGTAGGTGTTAATTCATTTTAGAAATTTAAAGAAAATCCCAAAAAATAGCTCATTTTAACATTTTATTGTTTAAATTGGCAATTGCTATAAAATAGTTAGTAAGTAGATTTCAGGCTTTAATTAGTTTTAGCTTAATTTTAGTTTAATTTCACAATTTTATAAAATCAGAAAAAATACAAAAATACAAAAATAAAAATAAAATATAAAAGTAAAGTGAGTAAAATACAAGAAAAAATAAATAAAAGAACAAGGAAAGAAAGTGACTGTTAAAATTTGGGCCAATTACCCCAAGCCTAAACAAAAAACGCCCCAGCCCAAACCAACCTCGACCCAGTACGGTTAAATAACCCCCCCCCCCCAAACGACGCCGTGTTTGGCATCAATTAATCATGACCATCCATTTCCATCAATCCGACGGCCTCAAATCAGTAATACATTTTAGATATTAATGTCCAAAAAACCTTAGAAAACCCTAGACATTTAGTCCCTTCCTCGTACCCCTGCTCTCTACAGCCCCACCAGGGTTCCGCCGTCGTCCGCCACATCGCCGCCGGCCGGAAATCATCGCCGCCGGCGGCGCAACCCCAAATGATCAAAAATTTTCACCCCTTACTCCCTTCTCCTCCTCTTCCCAACTCCCATAACCATCTTCTTCGAATCATAACCCAGCGCTACAAATATTAGATCAAAGTTTCCGGCCGGAACCTTAGTTCATCCAATAACCCTCAAATTCACACCATACCTTCCCCTGACCTCTCTCATACCTAATATCTCATTAATTCCCGTCAAATACCACTATAGCTCATCAAATCATGAATCAAGGGTTTGCGGTCAAAGCTTTGAACTCCAGCCAACGTTCAAGTGATTTTTAAACTATATTAGGTGTTTGTTCTTAGTGAGAACAAGCACGTAATATCGTTTGAAGATCACTTTCAAGCGCGGTCGAATCAGTTGCCAAAATCAGTGAGTTTTCTCAAATTTCTTTTTCTTTCTTTTATCTGTAAATTTTCCTTTAGCTTTATGATTTTGTTCTATTTTGTTCATCTTAATATATCTTCTATTTTAGATTTGATTTTAGGGTTTGATTGATTTTGATTGCATTTTTGTTATCTGATTGCAACTCTAGAATTCCTGTTTAGTATTTAGTTTAGTTTAATTAGATTAGTATTTTGTTCGTCATTTAATTGCAGGTTTAATTTTTTCAAATATGTTTGTAGATTGTTCTTACTATTTTGGCATTAATCACTGTGTTAGTATTAATTCTGCTCTGTTTCAGTTCTGTTTGGCCTGAGTAAATCAATATTTTAATAGGTTAATTCGTTGACTCATTATGCAATTTGTTTGGTTAATTGTCCAATTAGTCTAGTTTTAGGTTATTAGTTACAATTGATAGATCTCAACCATAGTTATTAACTAGGGTGAAAGGGCTGTGATTGGGTAGGTAATTTCAAGGAACTTCAGGGGTAATTTGGGTATAGAAAAATAGCAGTTTCAGTAGAAATGGTAAATTTTGAAATAAAGTAGGGCTACTACAGGAATTGTAGGGATATAGAACATTCTAGAATAGGACTTTAGTGTAGAATTCAATAAACTTAGGGTAGTAACTTGAGGAACAAGTAAAAAATAAAGGGTTGAATATAAGAAATCTGAAAATTAGAAAAGGGGAAAAATGTGAGTATCTTCTAGAACATTCTGCCCCTATTTGTGCCTATAAAAAGGCATCCCAATGCCTTAATTCACAAGTGGAGAGCCTCAAAATTTCCCCCAAAAAAAAAACTTTCCTCTCAATTTCAGATTTCAAATTTGAAATTTAAACTTTTCAAAATCCAAAAAAAACATTAGAAAAATCAGTAGAAAAAAACCAAAAAAAAACAATTTTACTGTTTCATTGACCAACTACAGATTGAATCTGACCTCTAATTAGCCTCTTCACATTTATAGTTTAGTTGAGTTTGGGTTTGCTAAAGTAATTTGTTGCATTTCAAGTGGATTTGGTATTAGTTTGGTTGATTTTCCAGTCTGATTTGGTGATTCTCGCATCTGCTGGGTTTAATTTGGTTATCTTTGGGTTCCTTAACTGTTTTGGTCATCTGGATGTGTGCTTAAGTCCTATAAATCATCTTTGGGCATTGTGGAACTATTTTTGGGTCAAAACTTACTCCAATTGCTGCTGGTTTTAATCCTGTTAAATTTCTGTTGTTACTGTGAATTGTTTCTCCTGTTGACTTCTCCTTCATCGTTGTATTTTCGAATCCAGGTACACATTTGAACTTTCCTTGATGTAACCTTCAGCTGAGATGAAATGAAGCCATATTTCAATTTTGCTCGTGTCATGACATGCCTGGACTGTTAAATTTGTTCGAATTAGATCCTTATGTAATGATAGTTGATTGTAAGTTAGATTTGTAGTTCAATTCTGACTTGAATGTAGTTAACTGGACTGCTTTGGGACTGCTTGAATCTGTGGTTATCTAGTTGTAGTTTAAATATAGTTAATGCCTGTTTTATTCAATATTTCTTCTGTGAAAATAAGAAATTAAAAACAATTTAAATTGGCAGTCGTTTAATGTCAGTGTGTATAAGTTTGCACTACTGTAATCATTATCAACAAGTTTGCTATTAATGTCACCTCTTTCATCTTGTTGAATTCACTGTTTCACGTAGGTATTAATAGTTTTAGAATAGGGGTTAATATCAATGATTTGCTTGAGTTGAATAAACATCATCAGTTAATTAATTTGAAGCAACTAGCTGCGCGTGAATTTAGGTTCTTAATATCTTGTCAATTTGATTAAATGTATTTTGTTGCAAATTGTTGAGCACAACCAGAATAGTTTGGAGTAACTCTGATGGGCCAATGTTCAAGCGAATTTGGGCCTGTTTAGCTTCAGGGATTTGATCCTTCTATCCCTCTTGTGCAGCCTGGCTTGCCCCACCCAATTTGGGCTAGCCTTAGGCCCGATACCTGTGTCCTGGATATTTTGTATGGCGTGCATATACTGTGTGGTTTGGGCTCTTTGGGCAGAAGATCATGACTGACCTTCCCTTTGGACGCCTGGTGTATGGTCTCTCCATATGGACTGCGTTCAAGCCCAAAATGGCTATAATATGAAATCATATGAGCTCATGGACCCAAATGTAATAACTATTACATAATGTTAATTAATTAGGATTTCTTTTATTATTAGAGACAAATCGAATAGAAAATCATAGCTTACTTTAGATTGGACCTTTAAATAAAGAAACTAGTTGAGCCTCGCTAAACAAAACCAAACAAATTGCGGGGCCCTCGATAAATGTTATACTAAAAATACTTAGACTTTGGGATAGGCCATTTAGCGAATTTCACGGTTTTCCCCAAAGATAATAACGCATTAGTCACTTTAGGCACGTTTTAATAATTTTACCTTCTTAAATACGGGTGCACATTTATGTGACCCAAATCCAAATCTCAACGAAGTCGAAATGTGTCGAAAACCACGGGTACACTGGTGCGACGTGGTTCGAGATACATTTTTACGATGTTGCAATTCTTATAAAAATAAATATATAAAAAGCGGATTACTAATAAAAGGCACATAGATCAGAACATGTTTTGAAATCAGATAAAATCAAATACAATAGTTGAGCGACCGTGCTAGAACCACAGAATCCGAGAATGCCTAACACCTTCTCCCGGGTTAACAGAATTCCTTACTCGGATTTCTGGTTCGCGGACTGTTAACAGAGTCGTATTTTTCTCGGTTCGGGATTCAACCGGTGACTTGGGACACCATTAATCTCCCAAGTGGCGACTCTGAATATTAATAATAAATCTTGTTTCGACTGTCCTTTAAGTGGAAAAACTCCTTTATTACGCCCTTCACGGGGTGTATTAAGCATAAGAAAGGAGGTGTGACAGCTCTGGCGACTCTGTTGGGGAATAAGAACCCAGAACATTTTGTTCAGGGTTCAAAATTCGAGCTTAGATAAATTGTTGTATTTGGTCATATATGATTTTCCTACATGTTCCATGCCTACTGTGCTAAATGATTTACCGCTTTGATATTACTTGAACTGTATATATAAAATTGTGCCAAAACCCTTCTCTTCTCACCTCCGGGGATGTTCTTACTGGTTGAGACTCCCTATTCTATTAGTGTCATACCTTGAAATAAGAAAGAGGCCGGACAAGTTACCAAGCCGGTCGATCCCGCGGGTCCCCGGTACGTAGCCCCCTCCTCGACTCGAGTTGTCCGCTCGGGTACACAGTCTAGAACACTTAACCAAGTTTTGAATTGAGAATAGGGACGTTTATTTGCATCACGTATGACTTAGGGGACTCAACACAGGGGTTGGGTCCATCTAGGACAGGTACCCGGATATGAAATGACCACCATGATGCATTTTCACGTATTGCATTTATTTGTCTCGGGCCCGCATGCTGACCGGCTTTTAAAAATCGAAAATTTTGTGAAGTTGAGAAAAAGAAAAAAAAATAGCAGTGTAAAGAAATAATTGTTTAGTTTTAGAAAAATCAATGCCCAAATGCTGTTGAAACTGTGCCGAAATTTCGAAAAAAAATGAAATGAAAAAAAATGAAAATGTTTTGTTTTTTTGAAAAGCAAAGGAAAAATATAAAAAGAGTCTTTATTCTAGTTTGGGAAAAATAGGTTGTTGAAAATGAAATGGAAAAAAAAAAGAGGCGTTATTTTGTCTTGTTTTCAAAATAGAAAAGGAAAATAGTTTGTCTTGCCATGAAAAATGAAAATGAAAAAAAAAAGTCTTGCTTTTGAAAGTAGTTTTATTATAAAAATAAAAATAAAAGAGTCTTGTTTTTTCTTATGAAATGCCAAAAATGAAAAAAAAAAGAGTCTAGTTTTAAAGTAGTTTATTAATTTGCCCGAACTACGCTGGTTTGATTCTCACCAAGTGTGAGACACGTAGGCAACCCTTGACGGGTCCAACCACACCTTTTGCAAAAATAGCCAAAAATACCAAAATTTTAATTTTTATCCAATAAGTCGGGTGATGCCATTCTTATTTAAAATAAGCCGAATGTCCCTCAAAAGGACTCCGGAAGGCCATTTTGCAAGAACAGCCACCTTGAGTCAATTTTTTTTAATAATTGGTGGACACGGCCTTAAAATCTTCTCTTTGAAATGCTGAAAGGCCGTATCAGAAAAATCGGACTTTATTTTGGAAATTATAATTGAAAAAAAAGCATATATAGTGTCTTTTTCTTTTAGGTCATAAATAAGTGATTAAATCACCTTAATAAATGTGCAGGATGAGCACGACTCTAAATGAACCTTTCTAAATCATGAACAAGATCCCTTTGGAGTTACGTCTGTGGTGGAATGATTTAGGAAGCAAAGGGCGAGATGAAGTTAAGAAATATTTNNNNATCGGGAAAGATGAGGTTCCTTTAAAATACAAATATTTAGTGGCCTCGAGAATTGTAGCCGTGCACAGATTTTTAGACTCTCTGAAGATACGTAGGATGGTTCACAACGCAAATCTGGCAAATGGCTTTTGTACCCCACACTTCATATACCATAGATATAGCCATATCGGGGGTTCAACAACCCAGAAAGCAAGATATGCAGTAATGGAAACCGCCAAAAATGGGAAGAGCATAGGCGTGTCGCTTTCATGGTGGTTTTTCTGGGGCTGGTGATATTTCCAAGGAAATATGGAAACATTGACATAAAAATAGCTGGGGTCGTTAGTACTCTAATGACTCAAGACAAAAGCACTCTTGCACCTATGATACTAGCCGATATTTTCCGTGCTCTTACAGCCTGTAAATCTAGGAAAGACTTCATCGAGGGATGCAATCTACTGCTGCAAATGTGGATGACCGAGCACCTGTGCCATCGCCCTCAGTATTTGAGCTATGGGTCTCCAGAAAAAACATGCATAGAAGAGTTCTACACGAGGGTTAAAGGGGTCAATTTGCCAGAAGGATTCACGGGTTGGACAACATACTTTCGATCCCTTACTGCTAGTCAAATAGAATGGACGCTTGGATGGCTACCTGTTAATGAAATCATATACATGCCAGCAGCAAGGCCGCATATCCTCTTGATGGGTCTCAAAAGCATTCAACCCTATGCCCCATATCGGGTTTTGAGGCAGATTGGAAGATGCCAGAAAGTGCCGAAGGACGGTGATCTTAGTACTCAGGTAGTTGAGATTAGTCCTGGAGGACAATTCCCTGAAGAAAAAGTCCGCCAGATTTGGAATGAATGTCAATACTTGAAGTTAGACACTTGCGTAAATGATTTGGCCAAAGGTGAAGTATCGCCCGAGTACTCTGCTTGGTATAGGAGAGAATGTGAGCATGAAAGGCCAACTAAAAGACCTCATATCCAGGAGTTTGTTGAATCATCGACAGAACAGTGGGCTTGGCTAGCCAAAGAGAATGAGTATAGGGCAAAAATAAGCGAACTGGAAAAACAAGTCCAAAATCTTAAATTTGAAAACAGTATGCAAACTGCGGCTGATGAGGGAAAGAAAAAGAAATTGGCCAGAGAAAATGAAGCCTTGCGAGCACAAATCCAGAAAATGAAGATATCGGCGGAGAACCCTATTAGGAATGCCAAGGACACAAAGCTTATAGACAATCTAAGGCAAAAAGTAAATGATTATAGTTTTGACCTTAACAAAGAAGAAAAGGAACTAGCTGGGGTTCGAAGACAGTTGGCTAAAAAAAGCAGAAGAACGAGCCCGCATGATTCAATAGCTAAAAGAAGAACATGATAGTGAGGTCGCCAGATTGAGGAAAAGGGTCATTACCGCAAAAAATAAAAAAAGCAAACAAGCAAAAGAGTTTAAAGTTGAAAGGGAACACTGCTATACAGCTTTAGCACGATTAGAAATGGATCTACAACAACTTCAGGAGAGAAATCAGCAGACTCTAGAGGCCAGGGCCGAACAAATAGGGCGGTTACTTCAGGAAAAAGGCATAATTAGAGAAAGAATCCTAGCTATTGCTCACCACATCACCAGAAAATGACAAATGTGCGAGAATATGACTCAAACTACCTTCTTTGCCTCAGTAATGATATTTGTGAAATAGATAATGAGTGACCTGGACAGACTTCAAAAGGAACTTGCATATAGGACCGCGGCGAGACCGAACGATGTCCCGCGGGCACCAGGAGCTTTAATGTATTCATGAGTCTGTATTTCATTGTGTCAGTTACTTGAGTTTGTATTTTCGGTTTTAGTCAGTCTGCATTTCATTATTAAGAAGTCTGTAGTTTTGCTTATCATTTAAGAGTGTGTCGTTGTAATATATGTGTTTTCTATTAATAAAATTTAAAATTCCAAAAATTGTAGTTGTTATTTTTGCATTTCCTTGGTTAAAGCAACATCACGATATATAGGCAATTTTCATAGGACCAGATCATAGCAATGTGAGAAACAAAATAAAAGGCGGGAAGTAAAAGAAAGAAAAGAAAAAAAAAGATCCGCAATAATAAAAAAAAAAGGCAGGAGAAAGCAAAGAAAAGGCAAAGAATAAAAGTAAGGTTATAGTTGAGAATAAATAAAGCCAGGATGACGCATGTGACCGAACAAATTCAAATATGTGGTCCTTTGTTTGATAATGCCCTAACCACTAATAACGTTGTTGTTGTTGATGAGTACAGACAGGTGGTTTTAGCTAGCTGGCATTCTGGCAACTCATCCATATAATACCCGCTCCAAAGATATGTCGAAAATGGTTAGCCAAGAGATCGAAGCAACTATTGTTGACCCGGCTAGGGAGGAAGAATTAGCGGATGTTAATGCTATAAAAGAGGAAATGTACAAGCTGAAACAACAAATGGCCGAAATGTACCAGGCCTGGGCGAAAGGACAACCCTTGCCAACTTATCCAGCCAATCCTGTCTATGTCCCGCCACCGGTTCAATCACAAGATCCTCCTACCGTGAACTCTTCTCCGGCCTACCCTACATATCCACCATATTATGCAACCACTTCTCAAACACCACCACCTCCACTACCAAAGCAAATCCCACCACCTCCACCACCAGTTGCTCCTGTGTACGTGGCTCATCCACCTGCCATGTTACACAAATCTTCAAGTGAACCTCTGTTCCACACTCAAGAAAACCACTACTATCCGCCTGAGCCTACTTTCAAACCTCATGAACCCTACTCTTATACCCCTCTTATTGATATATCAGCTGAAGAAGAAAAGCCTCATAAGAATCCTGAGCAGGAGGAGATGATACGCAAAGTAAAAAGCTTGGAACAATCGTTCCGAAACATGCAAGGTCTTGGAGGACAAGTAAGTGTCGTTTATAAAGACCTTTGTTTGTTTCCAGAAGTCCAACTGCCTGCGGGTTTCAAATTGTTGAAGTTTGATCTTTATGATGGGCATGGTGACCCCGTGGCCCATTTGAGGGGGTTTTGTAGCAAAATGAGGGGTGCTGGAGGAAAAGATGAATTATTAATGGAATACTTCAGCCAAAGCCTTAGTGGGTCGGCTTTAGAATGGTATACTAGGCAGGATCACACCCGATGGTATGCATGGGATGACTTAGCCCAAGCTTTGCAAATCATTTTCAGTACAATCTGGAGATTGTTCCCGATCGTCTTTCTTTGACCAAGATTGAAAAAAAACCTGGGGAGAGTTTTAGAGAATATGGATTTCGATGGAGAGAGCAGGCCGCGAGGGTCAATCCACCTATGAAAGAGGGTGAGATGGTGGATTATTTTTGGCAGGCTTTAGAGCCTACCTATTACGGCCATCTGGTGTTAGCCGTGGGCAAAACTTTCAATGAAGTCGTTAAGATGGGAAGCATGGTAGAAGAGGGTTTGAAGTCAAATAAGATTATGAGTTACTCCGCAATAAAAGCGACTACCCAAGCCATCCAGACTGGCACTGGGGAGTATTGGGAAAGAAAAAGAAAGAAGAAGTTGCAGTGGTGGAGTCGAGAACATCGTCCAGAGGTCCTTCACCCTATTATCATCAACCCCGTCCACATCACCAACCATACCCACATACACCATATGGCCCACCACAACCTTACTATCCACCCCCCGTTCCCCATTTCTCAGTTCACCATGCCCAAACTTATCCTCAACCTCAGGCACCCTTGCGTGCACCCACTCCCCATAACACCTATCATACCCAAAATGCATACCCACCTCCCAGAACATACAGAAATCCCGGTGGAACTGGTTTCCGCCCAAACCCTGCTGCTAAAAATGACAGATTGCAAAAGAAAATGACTTTAACTCTGCTAGGAGAATCTTATACCGTCCTATTCCATAGGTTGAGGCAGCTTGGAATGTTGAACCCAATTGAGCCAAAAATATCAAACCCCCCACCGAGGAACCTGGACCATTCAGTCAGTTGTGAATATTGCTCAGGAGCTCCAGGGCACGATACGGAGAAATGTTGGCATCTGAAAACTGCTATTCAGGAACTTATTGATGCTAGGAGAATTGAAGTACAGGCTCCAAAAACTCCCAATATCACGGAGAATCCATTACCAACTCATCATGAGGCTCACATGATCGAGTTAGTGCAGAGGGGAGAATAAAGAAGCCATCGCAAACGGTGATGATGATTAAGGCGAGTGAAAACAAAGCAAATGAGAAATCAATCGGTGGGAAAGCATTGGTCGCAGTGGAACAAGTGGTCAATGAGCCAGTGTTGATAGCGAAGCCAGAACCTGTAAAAGTGACAATACTAGGAGCAATTGTTAAGCCCGTGTTAGTTGTAAAGGGCGCTCATACAGAACCAGTTATCATTAAACCGGCAGTTCAATTGTCTGTGGTTAGTGAAAAAACTGTACCGTGGAATTATGACCGGGTGAGTGTTATGTACAAAGGAAAAGAAGTTAAAGAGGAAGTATGCGAAACACATGGGTTGACTAGATCAGGGAGGTGCTTTGCCCCTAAGGAATTAAGAAAAGTTAAAGCAGCTAGAGATAATCCGACACCGGTAAAGAAAGCTATTACTGAAGAGGAAGCTGAAGAATTTTTTAGAAAGATGAAGGCACAGGACTATTCAATCGTGGAACAATTAAGGAAAACGCCGACGCAGATCTCACTATTGTCTCTAGTGATCCATTCAGACTAACATCGCCGGGCGTTAATGAAGATTTTAAATGAAGCACATGTGGCAGAGAAAATTACTGTGAATCATCTCGAGAAGATTGCAAACAAAATTTTTGAGGTTAACAGGGTAACATTCTCCGATGAGGAATTGCCGATGGAAGGAACTGAACACAATAGAGCCCTGTACCTCACAGTGAAATGTGAGGATTCTGTGGTGAGTCGGGTGCTAATTGATAATGGGTCTAGTGCCAATATTTGCCCTCTATCCACTCTAGAAAAGATGAAGGTTGGCAATGAAAGAATTCATAAGAATAGAATCTGTGTAAGGGGATTTGATGGCGGAGGGAAGAATACAGTGGGAGATATTGTGCTGGAGCTTACAATAGGGCCTGTGGAATTCACGATGGAGTTCCAA
>MU698360.1:7787-42719 GCA_026770625.1 Nicotiana glauca
CACCACAAATGGAGCTTAAGGGGTATCTCGCTCAGGACTGAGAAGGTTTCGATGTCATTTGAACTCATCCTGCACATTTTATTTGAAGGAATTTAATAAAGAAAAGTGGCTATTTTTTGCAAAAATTTTCATTTAAAAAATTTCATACTCAATGATTAAAATTTAAATAACATTTCTCATCCTGGGGCCCATGGGGCGTCACTCTGCATCACCACAGTCCAATCGCAAGACTGAGAAAATTTTAATACCAATTATGGCTATTTTAGCAAAAACAGCCATGTAATTGCTTATTTGATAAAGTGGCTATTTTTTGTAAAGGTGTTAAATGACCCAAACTTGATTTTGCGGATATGGCCTTTTAACATTTCTGCAAGAGATATTTCAAGGTTGTGCCCTCAAATTATTTAAAGTGACTCAAAGTGGCTATTTTTGTAAAACGGTCTTCCGGCGTCTTTTGAGGGACATTCGTCTTATTTTGAACAAAAAATAGCATCACCCGATTTATTTATAACAAAAATTAAATTTTTGACATTTTTTGGCTATTTTTGCAAAAGGTGTGGTTGGACCCGTCAAGGGTTGCCTACGTATCTCACTCGTGTTGAGAATCAAACCAGCGTAGTTCGGGCCGATTGGCCAAAAATCAAAATTATTTTTTGACCAACAATTTTTTTTCAAATATTTTATCTTTTTCCGTTTTTATTTTTCAAAAATCCGGCAGCATTTCGGTACTATTTGGGCATTGGTTTTTTTATAGTAAATGGTTATCCTCCCTTAGTACTAACACTGCTATTTTTCAATTTTTCACTCATTGTATACAAGCCGGTCAACATGCGGAGCCAAGCAAATAAATGCAAGTAGCATGTAATATGCATCATGATGGTCATTTAAATTCGGGTCACCTGTCCTAGACGGACCCAACCCCTGTGTTGAGTCCCCTAAGTCAAAATGCACGTGATGCAAATAAACGTCCTACTAGGGATCCGGCATGAGTTTATTATTCTTCTAGGTTTAAATCCTAGGTTTATTGATCTAGACCTGGCTTACCCGAGCGGACAACTCGGGCCGAGAGGGAGGCAGCGTACCGGGGATACAGAAGCTCGCCCGTCTTTGCAACTTATCCAAACCTCGTTCTAAATTGGAAAAAGACTCTAATAGAAGAGAAGCTTTAACTGAGCTCGAATTCTTGAACCCTGAACCAAAATTCTGGGTTCTTTTCCCCAGCAGAGTCGCCAGAGCTGTTACACCTCCTTTTTCTGAAAGAGCATTATCGACTTTTACTACACCCCGGGAAGGAATATAGTAAGAAAGGAGTTTTTCCAATTTAAGGACAATCGAAACGGAATTCATTTTTATTTAAGTTCTTAGAGTCGCCACTTGGGAGATTTATGGTGTCCCAAGTCACCGGTTTGAATTCCGAATCGAGGAAGGGTTTGACTCTGTTTAACAGTCGCGAACCAAAAATCCGGGTAAGGAATTCTGTTAACCCGGGAGAAGGTGTTAGGCATTCCCGAGCTCCGTGGTTCTAGCACGGTCGCTCAACAGTTATATTTGGCTAAAATTTAATTTTTTGTACATGTTACCTTACTTGTGCAATTTTAAAATCAATTACGCGTTTTATTAATTATTTTATTTAACAAAGTGAGCGTCGTTTAAGAACATGTTTTCGGATCACGTCACATGAAATGCACCCGGATCCTTGACACATTCTTATTTGGCATTTTCGGATTTGGATTTGGGTTGCATAAAATGCACACCTGAATTTAAGAAGGTAATTTATTAGAATCGCGTCCAAAGGAGTCTAACACGTTATTATCTTTTGGGAGGGTCGTGAAATTCTCTAAACGACCCTTCCCGATTTTTCTAAATATTTTTAAACCTTTATTGAGGGCCCCGTAATTTTGTATTTTATTAGGCGAGGCTCGTCTCATTTATTTATTTAAGGCCAAACTAAAGTAAATAAGTTTTCTATTTTTTTTCCTCTAAAGGTCAATTAATCCATGAATATAAATTCGAACTCCCAATTCAAGTCCGAACTCAAACAAAAGGGAGAACCTTTTAGCTTGAGCCCACTACCTAATTAAGAATTCAATTTTATATTCATGTATTAATTTTCCATGTCCCTATCTATTTATTTTATTTATTTTTTAATGTCATTATACTTGGACCTTGCCTTTATCCACATTTCAGCAAAGCTTTTCAGCAGAAGAAGCTAAGCGGGCCAATTAACACTAATAAATTAATGGCTACCTCAAACCTGGCCCAAATCTGAGTGAATATCACTCTAGTTAAATCTGGGCCTCCTGTTAAAGTATTTGGCCCAAACAATTTGCACATAAACTATTTAACTTTGACTATTAATCCAAAATTGGCCTCAAATTTAACTTGAGATATTTAAATTCTAATATTATTTCAGTTCATTCGAATGTGTTCACCAAATTTCTAAAAATATATAATCAATCAATATGAGATCAAATAGAAATATACTAAGTAAGAATACTAAATAAAACGATTCAGTTTTATTTTATTTTATGAATTCATACAAAATACTTGCAAAAGCTTAAGTCCAATAAAGCTTCATCACTTTTATATTCAATTGTACTCTTATACCTTTGTTATTAGTACTAACATATTATCAAATCTGTTACTCACTATTTCATTTTAGAATAACCACCAGCTACTTTAAATTTTTTTATCAAAATGAACACCTAACAGCATGAACAACAGTAACGAACTGATTCAAATCTAAACATAATATTCATACAATTGAGAAATAAAATTACACAATTCGTTACTTATCTTAGTCTAATTTCAATTATATACAACACTCTATACTAACTTTCATTCTTCACAATTTGCAAAATTAAAATCTGAAAGTATCATTCTATAATAGTAAACTAACTAACAGCTTATTACTGTAATGTTCATTAACAGTTCTCAAGTCCAATTATACAACTTATGTTTCTACTACGAATACAGTTTTAACTATAGATAATCAATTAACTAACAAACTAAGAGAATAGCAGAGAACAAGTATTAAGTAAATTCAAAAGGCGTCTTCATTGCAACTTCCAATTCTCAAATATATGGAATAGATCTCAGAAAGTTAGTACCTGGAGAGTAGAGAAAAAGCAAATGAGAAATCAGTAATAATCTCAGCAACACAGCAACAGTGATGGTTAAAATCAGTCTCAGCTTCAAAATTTCCCTGGAATAAACCACAGTAGAAGACGCAAACCAAACAGCAATCAAACTCGATCAATTCACTGTACTTTCACAGCAATTCAACTACCAGAACCAGCGAGAATCAGTATACAACCTTCAAATTGAAACGATGATCAATGTAACAGTGCTATTTCGAGTTTTTGGATATTTTCTAATGTTTTTGAATTTTTTAAGTGTTGAACTTTTGAATTTTGGATAAAGAGGCAGAATTTACTTGGTAGTTATTTCAGATTTTCAAAAAAGTGTAAAATGAGGCATTTCTATGCCTATTTATGGAGTTGGATTTGGAGGAAACTTCAAAATTTATTAATTGTGTTTTAGCCCCTTCTTTATTTCAGTTTTATTTTTATTCTTTTACTTGTAATTCAAATAACTAACCTTATTTATGAAAAATTATGCTAACACCCCAATCTAGAAAATTCTAACCTAGTGCAATCCCCTATTTGCCCTCACTTCTCTTAAAAATCTACCACATTGCCCTTTTCCTATACTCAAACTACTCCCACTTCCTTTGATTTATTACTAATGGTCCCTTTTTAGATTCCCAAAATACCCCTGAAATTTGAATATTTTTACTAAGTAACCTAATGCCCTTTTACCCTTTTAACCCCCCTAAATTATTTAACTATTAGATTTTACAAGTAACTATACAAACTAATTATCAGAATTAACCAATCATTAACTAATTACTGTCAATTAAAGTACTTAAACTAATTAACACTAACAATTATCAGAATCGACTAATATCAGAAGCTAATGAAACAAACAAGTAAAATCACATTGTTTCGATAAAAAACTAATTCTACTAATTTGATATCAATTTATTTACTAAATCAGAATTTAAACCAAAATCTATTACTAATTACCCTAATATTAATATCTAATTACTTATTTATCAAAACTAATCACATAGAAGCTCAACAGTATCAATTTTATTTTTAAACTACAAGATACTATAAGAAAATCAGTAAACCCTAATTAAAACTAAACAAAAATAAATTAATAGACAAATAACAAAAAACATATAAACATGCATGAAATAAAAGAAGAAGAAACAGAAAAGAAAAAAGAAAAGAAAACTTAGCTTTTTCTTTAACTTGGACAGTTTCCTAGACCTCAAGAAAGAACAGGAAAGGTTTGGCGTCAATTTTCTTGAACTTTGACTTCACCGGAGAATTTTAAACTTTTATTCGAGCCAATCCAGTTGGCTTTTAGGCTCAAAACTTTCAGAATCGTGTTGACGGTGGTCAGGAGGTGATACGGTGTGATTTTGGGTTGGATTGGGTAAGGTCGTGTTCGCCGGAGTTAGGGTTCCAGCGAAACTATTTTGAATATTTGAGATGATGGGGCTATGTTTGAAAGAAACGGAGTGGAGGGGTGGGTTCAATGTCTCAAGGTGGTTCTATGGTGTAATTTAGGGGTTGATTGGTGAAGGTAGTGTTTCCCGCCGGTAAGGTTCCGGTAGGTAACAGGGAAAATGAGGGCGGCTCAAGTTGAGGAAGACGATGAGGTTAAAAAAATGTTTTCTGATCTTTGATTTTGATATATGATATATATTAAAAAATGTAACAATCAGCCACAACCGTTGGATTAATCCAATTGAACGGCTCAGATTCCTCGGGAAATTATACGACGTCGTTTTACTTATTAATGAGATCAGGTCTCAACCGTTGGATCCACATGATAAAGGGCTGATATCAAACGCCTTTAAATGGCGTCGTTTCATTAGAGTTGAGGCTGACCTGGTAGGGAACTTGGGCTGGGTGTATTTTTGAAGGTTTTTTCGTTTTGGGCTAATCCAAAATAAGCCCAAAATGTAGACCAAGCCTATTTTTCTTCAATTTCTCTTTATTTTGTTTATTTATGTATTTGTTTCCCATTTTATAACTTTGTATTTATTTTTATTTTTGTATTTTATATTTTTCAGATTTATTTTTATTATTTTTCTGATTTTATACATTTGTGAAATTAAACAATTAAATTCTAAAATTTGTTTAATAACTATTTTATAGCGTTTTCCAATTAAAACAATAAAATGCTATTTTTTATTTTTCCTCAAATTGTTCCGAAATGAATTTGTGAAATTAAAAATTCTAATGAATATGCATATTTTTGTATTTTTAATATGAATTATTATGCATCTAATTAATACAAAAATGCAAAAATATCAACAAAAATTGTAAAATAAATAAAAATCATTTTATTTGGATTTTACGAATAATTTGCTTAGGGCAAAAATCACGTGCTCACACTTGGTAGTGACGAAGAAGTCTGCTGGATAATAGATGAACTGTTAAGTGTTCGTTTCCTATTGTGGTTTGATGTATAGCCCGAATATGGGCGCGTGAAGAATATTTTCGTATCTCCTAGTTGGAAGTGAAGTGCATTGCGTGTGGCGATATGAGTTCAGACTCAGGAAGACTAAATGGCTGTGTTATGTGTATGGTGGTGGAAGGTGTGCTGAAATACTAAAATGAGGCGAAGCATGTGGGTTATCTCCTGCGGAGTGTTCTTAAGGGGTACGATTCTTATGTATATGTTAGAAGATCTCATGTGTAATTGAAGGGTACGTGTTGAAATTTAAAAATTCGGGTCGCTTAAGGGAGTTGACTCAGTTGATGTGGGGATGAATGCGAGGTTTGCAGAGGATTGCAGAACTGGATGATCTGTGTTTTCACAACCCTATAAATGATTTGAGAGTAATCTCACTATGTTATTGTGGCATCAATGGAGTAAAAGTGTTATGAGCTATTGAAATATTTTGGTCTATGGCTTCGAGCCAAGTTGGGGAGGTTACTGTGGATTAGCTGATTGCACGGTTATGTGCTATGTTGGTTCCGTTTCGAGATATGCTGGCGAATTAGTTCTGGTTGCAGAAATTGAGCCGAGGATGGCACGAGTGAAGCATAATTTTGTCAAAGGTTATATGATACTTCGTTGGAGTGTTGAAGCAATAGGGTGTCTGGAGTTGTTATGGATAAAGAAGGCTCAGTGTATTGAGAAGGAAGATGTTTGTTGGTATTTGAATGAGATCATGTCCTGTGGTGTCAGAGTGCTAATAAGGCACGAGTGGTTCTGTTCGCTAAGACAGGTAAATTACAGATCGAATATGAAGTAAATGACTCTCGAGAATGGCCTTATTGTGTTCGAGGTTCTACATGTAACAATCAGGTGCCTTAAAGTCGTGTATGTGGTTAGAGAAAAAGTCAAGGCTTGTGGTATTTTTATGATGATTATGGGATTCTATGTATCGGTATCTAGAAGGTAATGGCAACGAATTCAGATTCGCAGTAAGTTCTTCAAGCAGAGCATGCGGGAATTTGGTATTTCTGGGAATAATTGAGAGAGTATTCAGTGGCTTGTGGGTCTTAGACAGTGTGGTCTTGTGCTTGGGTCTCGTGTAGTGAGCCTGTGTTGAGGAACTGTGGTGCTATAGCAAGAGAGAATATCAAGTTGAAAACGAATCAGAAGAAATTTAGATAAATAGAGTAGCTTGATAATGGGCCGGATCGACATGGTAAGGGTATGCTTAATTCTTGGTATGTATTCGAGGTAATGGGTTAGCACATGTAATTTTGCAGCTATGCTCTTGGGTTTTGATGACTTGCTTAGTGTGATTTGGTTAGAAGGATTCAGTCATGGCAGTTTAGTTTGTGCAAATAAAATTGGGAAAATTCTTGTTGATTGCTACCGTGGTTGAAGAGGTGGATTTTCTACGAATGTGAGAGGCACGAGATATGTAAGGATTTTCTTCTAGATGAGATCAATGGAAGTTCGTGATTAGATAAGTTTTAGTTCAGGTTAGAAAGGAAATTCATAAAACACTAGGCAGCGGGTAGCCTCAGATAATCAAGGAAAATGGTCTGGCTGTTTGAAAGTGATTCGATGAGAGTATATATTTCAGATAAAGGGCAATGTGATTAAGTGATGGTACTTCGGTGGTGTTGCAGCACTTCCTTGTTAGATCGACTGGTGATATTCGGGTTTGCTTGGTGGCTCAGGGAGATTTGTGAGTATGTATCGTGGAGTTTTTGGATATATAGCTGTGACACACGTTCGGACGGCGAAATTGGGATCAAGTATGATGATTCGTATGCTATGTGGAATTGGAGGCGGAAGTCCTCATATTCGAGCTATTTGTGATGGTGGATCATGTGTATCGGCACCGTTTGGCGAGTATTGGGATTTGGAGGCTCGAGTGAATCTTTCGTTGCTGGTATGTTGGATCTTGGATGTGATATTGAAGTTCACTGGTTGTCTCAGTGTTAGATTAATTCTGGACTATTGCGTTATGGGCTATGTCAGAAATGCCACGGTTTGAGTGGCGAGGTGCATTGGGTTATGTTCTTGTGGAGTAGTTTATCTTTTAAAGACCCAGCGGACGGCTGGGAAGGATTGCTTTTCCTAATTGAGCCTACATGATGGATGTCAGTGCAGAGGTTGCTATTATTGAGCCAGTTACGGCGTTAAGAGACTTTTCGGATGCGTGTTCCAGTATGAGTTGACTCGGTTGGCTCCGAATCGTATTGTCGAGGGATAGGTTGACTCGACCGTTGCTGAGCTTATCAGCTATCTGGAGAGATCTATGAGTTGTTTTCTGCGTTGCGAGACGTTATGATTTACGGACTATGGGCACATATGGTGCGGTGCTATCGGGATTCATAGTGGAAGTTGAGAGGAAAACCTCAGTTGCGCTTGAGTTTTGTAGCTTATAATGCTATATGTAGATATTGTATGCACTCAGTATGCTTACGACCGGTACTCAGTATTTTGTTGTAATGAGCAAATTTGGCTTGATGTGCATCTCCTTATTTGAGATATATATATATATATATATATATGGATCGGGTGGCATGATGCCATGGGTATGTGTGGATCGGATGGCACTCTGCCATGGGTATGTGTGGATCGGATAGCACGCCGCCATGGGTATGTGCGGATCGGATGGCACTTCGCCATGAGTATGTGTGGATCGGATGGCACGCCGCCATGAGTATGTGTGGACCGGGTGGCACACCGCCATGGGTATGTTATCTGGGCCGGGTTGCATACTGCAACAGTGTGATGATGGGAATAGTTTTCCATATGCCGTCTTGTATGCCTTGATTCCTGGTTTCTAAGGAAAGTCCGTATTGGGTGTTGCACGGCGAATGTCGCACCGGTTGTGTACTTTCAGGATCGTATGGTGTATATTACTTGCTTCACCATGGGTATAATGATTTGTTTGGGTTCCAGATATCCATCGTGCGTGGTTGTCAATTTCGAGTACAGCGACTTGGGGTGCTTCATGTGTTACAGTGTTTGGATAGGATCGCGCATTGTAGCGAGGCTACGTATTAGACCCTTCGGGGTAGGTTCATGTATTCTATTTCTATGACGTGGGATGGAGTCCCAGCCTCGTGTTGTGATGGTACTGAGGAGTTTGAGTTACAACTCTTTTGTTTGAGTCATTTGTCATGATTTGAGTATGTTCAGACCGCCCTTCATTGGTGCGTGGATTATACAAGTTGTGGCTTAGGCCTATGTTGAGGTGTCATATCACCTGAGTGGTGTGTTGGATTCAAGGTGATCGTGGGATTCATTAATGAATACGAACATATTTGATTACAGCTTGTTGGAAGAATGATATCGAGGTTCAGCTCGGAATCTGCTGTGGTATTAGTCAAAAGGGAAGAAATGCCTTCATGAATGGTTGATATGAGAAATGGTTATGGTCTACTGTGTGTTTCATTATCATTGGTAGGATATGGAAGTGTTGGAATAAGGCTTTAGCTAATAATAGGCTTTTATCGGTTTATGGTTGTTGTGGACAGCTGCCGTGAATGGGAGTTATCGCAGCATGTGTTTGAGCTATGTGGTATATCATAGAATTGCACCGGAGGTTGCAGGTATGGGTTATTACAGTTGGTTCAGACTTATCCTGAGTATAGATGTGAGGTTCTGGTCTTGCATACAATTTCGAAAAGTGCGATGTGGTTCTACGGGTCATGGTTTAGGTGGGTTGTGAGATTTCAGCTATGTTGTATTATCAGACCTATGCGAGATAGGGTGACGTGGGATCACCCCGGGTATATGCTTGGTAAGGTTATTCAGCTATTGGTTGGCTTCTAGGACAACTCTGGGAACGCTCGAGGACGAGCGTTGGTTTAAGTTGGGGAGGATGTGACGACCCGACCCGTCGTCTCATGTGTTTCCGTCCCGTTTTCCCCGTTTATTGCTCCTTCATGATTTATTATATGTGTTGGGCGAGTTTGAGTTGACTCGGGTTGGATTTGGTAGGAAATGGGGCAATTAGTATCTTTAAGGAAAGGTTGGTTTGGAAAATTCAACCGGAAGTTGACTTGTGAGTTAGAGGGCTCGGATGTGATTTCCGACGATTCGGTTAGCTTCGGGGGATAATTTGAGGCTTAGGAGCGCAATCGGAAGTAATTTTGGAGGCTCGGTATAGAATTAGGCTTGAATGGGCAAAGTTAGTATTTTGGCGAATTCCTGTTGATGGGTGAGAATTTGATCCGAGAGTCGGAATGGAATTCCGAGAGTTTCTGTAGTTTCGTTAGGTGATTTTGGATATGTGTATAAATTTTCAGGTCATTCAGACATCATTTGGTCGGGATTTGATCGAAAGTGCATTTCGGAAGTTCTTGAAAAACTTAGGCTTTGATTTGGTGAAATTTAATGATTTTGATGTTAACTATAGTGATTTGATGATTCGAGCAAGTTTGAATAAGGTAATAGATCATATCTGTGCTTTTGGTTGAGGTCCCGGGGGCCTCAGGGTGATTTCCGGTGGTTAAACAGTGAATTTGGAGTTTGTTGCATGGAAGAGGTTTGCTGGTTCTGTTGTTTCCACATCTGCGGAAAAGGGGCCGCATAAGCAGTTCCGCAGATGCGGCGGTTGGGTCGCATAAGCGGATTTGGGTCTGGGAACCCTTTTCCGCAGAAGCGATCGTGGATCCGCAAATGCGACGACCGCAGAAGCGGTTCTAGACCACATAAGCGGTCTAGGGGATTTTAAGTATGACCGCATAAGCGGTCGTTTGGTCGCATGTGCGGGGACCGCAGGTGCTGTTGTTTGACCGCATGAGCGAAAATCGACCTGGGTTTAATGAACAGTGTTTCACGAATTTGAAAGAGAAGGAAAAATATTTTGGACCTCGGCTTAGGCGATTTCTTCGGCGATTTTGAAGAGAATTCGAAGGGCTTTCATCAGGTATGAATTATTGGACTCGGATTATGTTATTAGGGTGTAAAAACATGGATTAAAAACTGAAATTCAAGGAATTAATGGTTAAAAATGGAGGTTAGGGCTTGAAACTTAAGAGAGTTTGAATTAATGATTTGAGGGGCCAAATGGACTCCGATTCTTGTGTATTTGATATGTATGAACTCGTGGCGAGATAAGGATCGTATTGATGTAAAAAAATTTGGATTTTGAGAAGTAGGCTCGGGGCTCGGGTTTTTTCCAATTTCCTGATTTTTGATATTTTTCGAGTCTTTTCGATTGTGTTATATCCCCTTAGCCTATTGTAATGTATTCGTTGTGGTTTTGGCCAGATTCGACGCGCGTGGAGGCCGATTTGAGAGGCAAAGGCGTCGCGGGCTAGAGATTTCACCGGTTCGAGGTGAGTAATACTTGCAAATGATATCCTGAGGGTTTGAAACCCCGGATTTGCACATCATAGTGCTGTATTGATGTGACTTGCATGCCGGATATGAGCGTTGGGTAGAGCACCGTTGGGGATTGTGACTTGGTCCGTCCCGATTGTTGATTTGACTGCGTATTTGACTGAAACTACTTGTTATCATCATAATTTGGGCTGATTGCTATGTTTGGGCTTCGTGCCAACTATGTGAATCCTTCGGGGACTGATATCACTATTTTTGCATCACTTGCATATTATTTGATCTCGGTCTAGGGTTTTAATACTATTTTGCAAACTCAACCATTTTTCCTAAGATTTGAAAACTTAAACAATATTTTATTGACGTTTTGAGCTGAGGACTATCATGTTAACAGTTCCCAAGTGGCTTATGTGCATTTTTGGACTGAGCATGGATCGGGCTGCGCACCACAGCAATGTTATAATGATTTCTGAATATATGGATGGCTCGGGATGCATGCCGCAGCGGTGTTATATCGATATTAAGGTCGAGAGCCTGTTTGAAGCCAAGACATGGCTGATATTGCGCTTGGGCTATAGGAGCCCCTCCGGAGTCTGTATACACCCTCAGTGAGCGTTGTCGACGTTAAATGGATCGGACTGCATGCCGCAGTGGGTACCGGAGTGTACCGTCATATGCATTGCATTGCATTCATACTTTTGTGCATTATTCATTGTTTATGTTATTTCTTGAGATATTTATTTGCTGTACTGATATTGTCTAATCACTGTTAAAAGGGATAAATTTGAGACAGTGGTAACAGTAACACTGTATGATGTAAACGGGTCAGGTAACGAGGGCTGACAGGAACAAGAATATTGCCTGTAAGGCGAGTTTATGAGCTCAATTATGCATACTTGTTTGTGCCCGAGGGGTTGACTTTTGTGCTGACTTGCACTACCTGTTCCACATTTAATTGCTTAACTGTGGGAAAAAGATATTTTCAAAAAGGGGTTTTGAACTGAGTCAAGATATTTTCTAAAGGATTTTCACGTTTTCCCTGTTTTCTTAATGGTTACACTGTACCATATAGCATGTTGATTTTCTTTATGTGGTTTATTGTTGCTCAATTATTATTTACCCTTATTGCTCACTGAGTTGGAGTACTCACTTTACTCCCTGCACCTCGCGTGCAGTTGCAGGTATTATGTACCCGGTAGCGGGTTATTAGTGGATCGAAGGTAGTACTATTGTAGCCGAGTAAGGTGACCGCCAGCGTCCGCGGCACCGAACTTCATCTTCCGAACTCCAGATTTTATTTTTGTATATGTTATTGGCCCTGTAGTGGCGTTAAGTCTTCTTTAGATGCTCATGACTGGTGACACCCCGGTTTGGGTAGTATTTCTGCTACTTGTTGTTTTAAATCATAATAAGACTGTTCCTTCATGTTTAAAAAAAATGGTTAAAAGAACGATTCTGGTTAGTTGGCTGGACTTGTCTTCACGAGAGGCGCCATCACGACCGGGTTTGGGAATTGGGTCGTGACATTGACCTGGTGCAACATTACGGCAAAATTCACTATCGAAAAATTGAAAACAAGGGTTATCACTATCAAGAATAATAGGAGCAGCAGGACGGGTAACAGGTTTGGGTCGGGGAGCCGGGGGAAGGGTAGTAGGTTGGCGACTACTTTCACCAATTTTAGCTTTTTCCTTACCACCAAATATTTTTTTTCAAAGAGAATGCCATATTAATTACAATTATGCAAACTAAAACACACAAAAATATATTCTTAAAACTTAAGAGTTGGAACAAGTTTACCGAATTGCCGAACAACTTCTTGAAAATTGAAAATCGTTGAAGACTTGAATACTTCAATTCAGCAACTTCACAATTTTTCATGAAATTGCAATAATAAAATAAGCAATCATAGAAGAGAAATTAGATATAGATTGAGAGAGATTGATGAATTGGTAAGTAAAAATGAAAGAATGAGGGGGTATTTATAGTTGAGAATTGGAAAAAAGTATAATTATATAAAGTTTGGGGGCCAAATGGCTATTTTTTAAAGTGGCCAACGGATAAATTTTGAAGGCAAACGGCTAGATTTTAAAAATCTGACCGTTGGTCTTTTTTTAAATTTTTTTTTTTAAAAAAAATAGCCGTTGGAGCCCGTTAGGCCCGTTGGGCCCGGTTGAACCGGCCCAGGCCCGCCTGCCAGTCCCAGGCTCGTGGGCTTCTCCAATTGAACTGGCCCGCCACGGGCCTTTTGCACCATTTGGGACCGGCCCACGGAGACCGGCCCACCAGGCCCGTTTAGCCCGTTTAGACTGCTGTCCCGGCCCGGCCCACAGTGCACCATTAACTCCAGAGTGTCTAAACAAAAGAAGAAATATAGAAGGGCTATAACAAAAAGAGAGAGTAGATAGAGACTCCTCGTTCTGCGGACGTGACAAATATATCTCAAAGTCTCTAGAGATCGCCTCGCTTCACTAACGATATGGCTGAGTCAATGTACCTAGATTTGCACGTGTAAAAATATGTGCAGGAAAGGGAATGAGTACACCACAGCGGTACCCAGTAAGTGCCAAGCCAAACCTCGGCCGGGTAGTGACGATGAAGGTCATGGCCCTACCGGTTATCAATATATAAGACAAAGTAAGACAGTGTAAGGTGGAACAACATAATCAAAACAATATCAGTAAAAGAGAAGAAATCATAGACAACATACACCTAGTACGCAGAAATATCGACAAGGATCTCCTGGGATCTCGTCCCGTAGTCCTAAAAATAAATACTCGGGGATCTCTCAGTATCCCAAGGATCTCTCAGTATCCTCAATATATGTGCTAGGGATCTCTTAGTATCCCAAGGATCTCTTGGTATCCTCAATATATGTACTAGGGATCTCTTAGTATCACGAGGACCTCTTGGTATCTTCAATATATATATATATATATATGGTATCCCGAGGATCTCTTGGTATCCTTAATATATGTGTTGGTGATCTCTTGGTATCCCGAGGATCTTTTGGTATTCTCAATATATATGCTGGGGATATCTGGTAACTCGCACTACAGTCAAAATCAATATATGTGCAGGGGATCTTCCGGAATACTCATCCATAGTCCCAAAATAAAAGGAAAACAATATCAAGGAAAGAATCCCCAATTTCATTCAAGAACGATACAGTATGAAGTAACACAATATAAAGAAAAGAATAACAACAATTACAATAGAGAAAATATCGCAGAAAGAATACAGCTCAACACAGAGATAGCAATCGGGGATCTACTAGGATATCATCCTGTAGCCCCCAAATGTAAATACCCAGTACTAGTGGAATCTATCGGGTGCAGTCCTGTAGTTCCACATAACTGTGCAGAGGGATCTACTGGAATACCACATCTGTAGTCCCAAATAAACAAACAAGGGGGATCTACTGGGAACTACCCATAGTCCAAATGTAAACACACGGCAACAACTCAAGGATAATCAACTCAAACTAATTAATATCAAAATAGACAGGTAATTCTAACCTAACATGCTGCACAGAGTTCACATAAACAGTTTGAATAGATAGGACAATTAATACACTTAAGCATGCTTCCCTAAACTACGCGGTAGGCTTAAAATACAAGTAATGTTCAAGAAGAAAGAAACACAGTTAATGTACTTAATGAAAAACGGGTTTCCAACAATTAGCACGTGTACACACTCGTCACCTCACATACACGGCATTCATATAACAATAATATCGAATCCTAGAGGGAATGTCCCCCACACAAGGTTAGATAAGCCACTTACCTCGAACCAGCTCAATCAAATCTATACCATGTTCTTGCCACGAGTATCCGGCTCCAAATGGCCCAAATCTATTCAAAGTAATTGTATAATGTAAATAACACTTCAAGTAACTAAATTTAACTAATTAATTGTAAGCTAATATGCAAAATTAGGAAAAATGACCAAAACGCCTCTAGGCCCACGTCTTGGAATCGGGTAAAATTTACAAATTCGGGATCCTCACACTCTCATGAGTTTATTCATACAAAAAGTGCCAAAATCATACCTCAAATGGTCCCTCAAATCACCACTCAATGCTCTCCAATTAACCAAGACCTAACCCCAAATTTACCACTAATTTTCCTTCAAATTTCATGCTTACAATAATAAAAATCATCATAATAACGAGCTTAGGAACCAAGGACCTTACCTCAATGAATCCCTCTGAAAATCTCCCTTGAAAATGTTCTCCAAAGCTTCTTCCCATTTGAAAAGAGATGAAAAATAACTCAAATTCGCGAAGGGCAAAATATATATGTTCTGAACCAGCAAAATCGCATGTGTGGTCCACTTACCGCACCTTCGGTCCCAGGTGCACATCTGCGGGGTTCTTCACTTATTTTCCAGCCACCGCACCTGCGATGACCTTCTCCCACGTGCACCTTCGCAGATGCACCCTTATTTCTACATCTGTGGCTCCAGCCTTTCTTCCTCTTGGCCGTATCTGCGGCTTCCCTGTCGCTTCTATGGGCTCGCACCTGCGGTCCCCAAGCCGTAGGTGCGGTTATGACAGCAAAATCAGTAGCTTCAGCTGCAAATTCCCAACTCCAAACTTCTCGTTAACCATCCAAAATCACCCCGAGGCCCTCGGGACCTCAACCAAAAGCACGAACAAGTCATATACCACCATCCAAGCTTATACAAATCTTCAAAAAACCTCAAACAACATCAAATCAACCAATTAACATTGAATTCAAGCCTAAGAACTCCAAAAACTCTCAAATTACACTTGAGATCAAAAGTCAATCAAACCTCGTCCGAATGACCTGAAATTTTGCAAGCACATCACATTCAGTACTATGAAGCTACTCCACTTCCGGAATTCAATTCCAACCCCGATATCAAAATCTCACTACCGAATCGGAAACTTCGAAAATTCAACTTTTGGCATTTCAAGCCTAATTAAGCTACGAACCTCCAAAAAATAATCTGAACATGCCCCTAAGCCCGAAATCACCTTACGGATCTAACGGAACCAACGGGATTCCATTCTGGGGCCATCTTTACGCTGCTCCAACTACTGTCCAAATTCTAAAGCTTAAACTCTCATTTTAGGACTAAGTGTCCCAAAACATTCTAAAACTCAAAACGAAACCTCACGGCAACTCAAAATAGCAGAAATAAACACGGTGAAAATAGTTAATAGGGGATCGAGGTGTTAATTCTTAAAATGACTGGCTGGGTCGTTACATCCTCCCACACTTAAACATTCGTTCATCCTTGAACGAGCATAGAGACATACCTGAGGTAGTGAAAAGATGAGGGTAACGGCTGCGTATATCCTGCTCGGTCTCCCAAGTCACCTCCTCGACCGGATGACCCCGCCACTGAACCTTTACTGATACAATGTTCTTTGACCTCAGCTTTTGGACTTGCCTATCCAATATTAACACTGACTCCTCAACGTAAGATAGATCCTTGTCCAACTGGACTGAAATGAAATCCAACACGTGCAACGGATCACCGTGATACCTCTGAAGCATCGAAACATAAAATACCGGATGAACTCCTGCCAAGCTAGGAGGTAAGGCAAGCTCATAAGCAACCTCCCCAACACGTCGCAATATCTCAAAAGCGCTAATAAATCTCGAACTTAATTTCCCTTTCTTTCCAAATCTCATAACGCCCTTCATAAGCAAAACCCCTAGCAAAACCCGCTCTCCAACCATATAGGAAACATCACGAGCCTTCTGGTCCGCATAACTCTTCTATTTAGACGGGGTTGTACGGAGTCTATCCTGAATTACCTTGACTTCCACCAAAGCATCTTGTACCAAGTCTATGTTCCACTCTACCCGAGTGCCCAACTCATGTTGTACGGCCCTCCAAAACCGTGATGTGAACTGCGTATCTCTATCTGAAATAATAGAAACTAGAATACCATGCAAACGGACAATCACTCGGATATAAATCTCTACCAACCGCCCCGAAGAATAGGTAGTACACATAGGAATGAAATGCACAGACTTGGTCAGCTGATCCACAATCACCCAAATGGCATCGAACTTCCTCAAAGTCCTTGGGAGCCCAACTACGAAGTACATGGTGATCTTCTCCCACTTCCACTCCGGAAATCTCTATCTGCTGAAGTAATCCACCCGGCCTTTGGTGCTCATGCTTTACCTACTAACAATTGAGGCACCGAGCTAGAAACCCAACTATATCTTTCTTCATCTGCCTCCACCAATAGTGTTGCCTCAAATCCTGATACATCTTTACGATACCCAAATGGATAGAATACCGTGAACTATGGGCCTCCTCTAGAATCAAGTCCCAAATCCCATAAACATTGGGTACACAAACCCGACCCTACATCCTTAATACCCCATCATCACCGAAGGTCATATCTCTAGCATCGTCATGCAGAACCCGGTCCCTAAGGGCACACAAATAAAGGTCATCAAACTGACGCGCCCAGATATGATCAAACAAGGATGACCGAGAAACCACACAAGCAAGGACCCGAATAGGCTCCAAAAGATCTAATATCACAAACTGGCTGGCTAAGACCTGAACATCCATTGCCATGGGCCTCTCCGTTGCTGTTAAATAAGCCAAACTCCCCAAACTCTCTGCTCGGCGACTCAAAGCATTGTCCACCACATTGGCCTTGCCCAGGTGATACAAAATAGCGATGTCATAGTCCTTCAGCATCTCTAACCACCTCCTCTGACGCAAATTAATGTCCTTATGCCTGAATAGATGTTGCAAACTTCGGTAATCAGTATAAATCTCATAAGGCACACCATACAAATAATGACGCCATATTTTCAAGGCGTGAATAATAGTAGCTAACTCAAGATCATGGAAGGGATAATTCTTCTCATGAACCTTTAACTGTCTGGACGCGTAGGCAATCACCCTACCGTCCTGCATCAATACTGCTCCAAGGACAACCCTCGAGGCATCACAATAGATAGTATAAGACCCCGAATCGGTAGACAATACTAAACTGGGGATATAGTTAAAGTTGCCTTGAGCTTCTGAAAGCTCTCCTCACACTCTTCAGTCCACTGGAACGGAGCACCCTTCTGGTGATACACTGGGCCAAATAAAACCCTTATCAAGCTATTCCTGTAACTACTCCTTCAATTCCTTTAATTCAGGAGGAGCCATATAGTACGAAGGAATAGAAATGGGTTAAGTGCCCCGTAACAGATCAATGCCAAAATCAATATCTCTATCGGGAGGCATGCCCGAAAGGTCAGCGGAAACATATCAGAGAAATCCTGTACTAATAGAACTGAATCAACTGTTGGGGTATCAATACTGATATCTCTCATATAAGCTAGATATGCGTCACACCCCTTCTCAACCATACGCTGAGCCTTAAGGAATGAGATAACTCTACTGGAAGTATGATCTAAGGTACCCCTCTACTCTACTCGCGATACACCTAGCATAGCCAATGTCACAGTTTTTGCGTGACAATAAAGAATAGCATAATGGGGTGACAACCAGTCCATGCCTGAGATAACATCAAAGTCTACCATGTTGAGCAATAACAAATTGGCTCTGGTTTCAAAACCACTAAGAGCAATCCAACACGACCGATAAACGAGGATCACAACAAGAGAATCTCCAACATGAGTAGAAACATAAACAAGGAAACTCAAGAAATATCGAGATACACCCAAATACGGGGCAAAATAAGAGGACACATAAGAATAAGTGGAGCCTGGATCGAATAGAATCGATGCATCTCTATGATAGACCAGGATAATACCTATGATGACAGAATCGGAGGTGACAACCTCGGTATAGGTAGGAAGCACATAGTATCTGGCTTAGTCTCCCTCTCTAAGGTGACCTCTACCTCCCCAACCTCTACCTCTAGCTAGCGGGGCAGGTGGGGTAGTAACTGGTGCTGAAATCATAGCCTGGAAACTCTGCAGAGCACACTGTGGCTAAGAAGTCTGTGGAGGTACACCCTTCCCTAGTCTACGGCAATACCTCACCACATGGCGTATGTCCCCATACTCAAAACAACCTCATGCCTGACGTGGCAGTGGGAACTGTGCGGTACGGGTACTCTAAGACCCCTAAACACCTGAAACATTGTGCGAAGCCTGAAACACAAACTGAGTTGTCTAACCCACATAAACTCTACCTTGCCGTACTCTTCCTTCAAAATAAGGGCCAGTGGATCTCTCTGGTCTACGAGGTCTCCTCGCCTCCCTATACTCTCTCTCTCCTGACCTTGTCAGTCCTTTCTCTTCTGGACCCACCTGTCCTATACTCGACGAGAGATCCTCAGCACCCGTTGAACTAGGACCGCAGTTTATGTTGCCATGACATATGGAACCTGACCAATGTGAAATCGTTGCTCTAGAGAGGAGACGACGGAAGTTTGGGTCCCTGTCCTGATTTGTGAAGTAGTTGGTACAACCTGAATTAATCCCGTCCGAACTAATGTACCAAACATGCTCAAGAACTATGTTAAGGTCTCCTGAAGTGCTGGAGTAGTAGTAGAAGGCGTATCCGGAGCTTGGTCTCCAACTGGAATTCTTGGTGGCTCCTCAATAGCAGCTCGCGCGGGTGCTCTAGTAGCACCGCATGTGTATCCTCGGCCTCTACCCCGACCCCGACCTCTGACGGCTGTCGTAGAGGGCGCGAGTGTCTGGTCACCTCTGGTAGCACGTATCCTCACCATAAGTGAGAGAATGGAAAATAGAGGTTTATGATTATGATGTCAAAAATCTCGTATGACAAGAAAATGAAATGAAGTGGAATTTTCCTAACGGTTACATAGCCTCTCATAGATAAGTACAGACATATCCGTACCAATGTACGAGACTTTGATAAACCGGCTTGTGATTCATGACTCCTATGAACCTATAGCTCTTATACCAACTTGTCACGACCCAGATAGCCCTCCATGAACTATCATGACGGCACCTAGTCTCTACGAGTAGGTAATCCAAAAAAATTGCGGAAAAAGAAACAACAGAATAAAACTAGCTAAAAACTACGAAATAACATAATGAAACATTTAAGATGTCACTCAGCATATACAATACAAAATCTCTAACTGAAACTACATTTCCCAAAACCCGGAACCTCATAAAATCACAAGTTATGGAATAACTATAAAAGTGTTCTAACTCCAGAGTGTCTAAACAAAAGAACAAATACAGAAGGGTTATAACGAAAAGAGAGAGTAGATAGACTCCTCGGTCTGTGGACGTGGATGATATACCTCAAAGTCTCTAGATATTGCCTCGCCTCACTAACAATATGGCTGAGTCGATGTACCTGGATCTACACACGGAAAAACATGTACATGAAAGGGCATGAGTACACCACAGCGGTACCCAGTAAGTGCCAAGCCTAACCTCAGTCGGGTAGTGACGAGGAAGGACAGGGCCTTACCAGTTATTAATATATAAGACAAAGTAAGATAGTGTAAGGTGCAATAGTATAACCATAACAATATCAGTAAATGAGAAGAAGTCATAGACAACATACACCTAGTACGCAGAAACATCAACAAGGGATCTCCCGGAATCCCGTCCCATAGTCCCAAATGTAAATACTAGGGGATATCTCAGTATCCTTAATATATGTGCTAGGGAACTCTTGGTATCCCGAGGATCTCTTGGTATCCTCAATATATATGTTGGGGATCTCTTGATATCCCTAGGATCTCTTGGTATCCTCAATATATGTGCTGGGGATCTTTTGGTATTCTCAATATATGTGTTGGGGATCTATGGTATCCCACACTATAGTCAAAATCAATATATGTGCAGCGGATCTCCCGGAATACTCATCCGTAGTCCCAAAATAAAAGGACAACAATATCAAGGAAAGAATCCCCAATTTCATTCAAGAACGAGACAGTATGAAGTAACACAGTATAAATATAAGAATAAAAACAATTACAATAGAGAAAATATCTCAGAAAGAATACAGCTCAACACAAAAATAGCAACCGGGGATCTACCAGGATATTGTCCTGTAGCCCCCAAATGTAAATATCCAGGATACTGTCTTATAGCCCCCAAATGTAAATACCCAGTACTGGGGGAATCTATCTGGTGCAGTCTTGTAATTCCATATAACTGTGCAGGGAGATCTACCAGAATACCACATCCGTAGTCCTAAATAAACAGACAAGGGGGATCTACCGTAGTCCCAATGTAAACACACAGCAACAACACAAGAATAATCAACTCAAACCAATTAATATCAAAATAGACAGGTAATTCTAACCTAACATGCTGCACAGAGTTTACTTAAATAGTTTAAGCAGATAGGACAATTAATACACTTAAGCATGCTTCCCTAAACTATGTAGTAGGCTTAAAATATAAGTAATGTTCAAGAAAAAAGAAACACAATTAATTTACTTAATGAAAAATGGGTTTCCAATAATTAGCACGTGTACGCACTCATCATCTCACGTACACGGCATTTATATAACAACAATACCAAATCCTAAGGGGACACACGGTTAGACAAGCCACTTACCTCGAACCAACTCAATTAAATCTATACCACATTCTTGCCACGAGTATCCAACTCCAAATGGCCCAAATCTATTCAAAGTAATTGTATAATATAAATAACACTTCAAGTAACTAATTTAACTAATTAACTCTAAGCTAATACGCGAAATTAGGAAAAATGACCAAAATGCCCCTGGGCCCACATCTCAGAATCAGGTAAAATTTATAAAGTCAAGATCCTTACATTCTCACGAGTTCAGTCATACCAAAAGTACCAAAATAAGACCTCAAATGGTCTCTCAAATCACCACTCAAAGCTCTCCAATTAACCAAGCCCTAACCCCCAAATTACCACTCATTTTCCTTCAAATTTCATGCTTTCAATGATAAAAATCATCATAATAACGAGCTTAGAAACTAAGGACCGTACCTCAATGAATCCCTCCGAAAATCTCTCTTGAAAATGCTCTACAAAGCCTCTTCCATTTGAAAAGAGATGAAAAATATTCGCGAAGGGCAAAATATATATGTTCTCACCTAGCAAAACCGCATCTGCGGTCCAGTTACCGTACCTATGGACCTGCACCTGCGGTCCCAGGTATGCATCTGTGGTTCTTCACTTATCCGCCAACCACAGCACCTGCGATGACCTTCTCCCACATATTCCTTCGCGGATGCGCCCACATTTCCGCATCTGTGGCTCCAGCCTTTCTTCCTCTTGGCCGCATCTGCAGCTTCCCTTTCGCTTCTACGGGCTCACACTTGCGGTCCCCAAGCCGCAGGTGCGGTTGTGACATCAAACTCAGCAGCTTCAGCTGCAAATTCCCAACTCCAAACTTCCTGTTAACCATCCAAAATCACCCTGAGGCCCCCGGGACCTCAATCAAAAGCACGAACAAGTCATATACCACCATCCAAACTTATACAAATCTTTAAAACACCTCAAACAACATAGAATCAACCAATTAACATCGGATTCAAGCCTACAAACTTCAAAAACTCTAAAATTATGCTTGCAATCAAAAGTCAATAAAACCTCATCCGAATTACCTAAAATTTTGCAAGCACGTTACATTCAACACTACGGAGCTACTCCAACTTCCGTAATTCCATTCCGACCTCGATATCAAAATCTCACTATCAAACCGAAAACTTAAAAAATTCAACTTTCGGCATTTCGAGCCTAATTAAGCTACGGACCTCTAAAATACAATTCGAACATGCCTCTAAGCCCGAAATCACCCAACGGAGTTAACGGAACCAACATGATTTCAAGGCCATTTTCACACTGCTCCGACTACGGTCTAAATTCTAAAGCTTAAACTCTCATTTAGGGACTAAGTGTCCCAAAATACTCCATAACTCAAAACGAAACCTCCCTGCAACTCTGAATAGCGTAAATAAATACGGAGAAAATACTTAATAGGGGATCAAGGTGTTAATTCTTATCTTTATACTGTGTTACTTTATACTATCTCGTTCTTGAATGAAATTGGGGATTCTTTCCTTGATATTGTTGTCCTTTTATTTTGGGACTACGCTTGAGTATTCCGGGAGATCCTCTGCACATATATTGGTTTTGACTATAGTGCGGGATACTAGAGATCCCCAGCATATATATTGAGGATACCAAGAGATCCCCAGCATATATATTGAGGATACCAAGAGGTCCTAGAGATACCAAGAGATCCCCAATACATATATTGAGGATACCAAGAGATCCTCGGGATACCAAGAGATCCCTAGCACAAATATTGAGGATACTGAGAGATCCCTGGGATGCTAAGATATCCCCTAGTATTTACATTTGGGACTACGGGACGGGATCCCCGGAGATCCTCTGTCGATATTTCTGCGTACTAGGTATATGTTGTCTGTGATTTTTTCTTATTCACTGATATTGTTTTGATTATACTATTGCACCATACACTGTCTTACTTTGTCTTATATATTGATAACTGGTAGGGCTCTGACCTTCCTCGTCACTACCCGATCGATGTTAGGCTTGGCACTTACTGGGTACCGCTGTGGTGTACTCATGCCCTTTCCTGCACATGTTTTTTCATGTGCAAATCTGGGTACATCAAGTCATCCATATCGTTAGTGAGGCGAGGCGATCTCTAGAGACTTTGAGGTATATCTACCACGTCCGCAGACCGAGGAGTCCCTATCTACTCTCTCTTTTCGTTATAGCGCTTCTGTATTTCTTCTTTTGTTTAGACACTCTGGAGTTAGAACACTTTGTAATTATTCCATAGCTTGTGATTTCATGAGGTTCCGGGTTTTGGGAAATGTAGTTTCAGTTTGAGAGTTTGTATTGTATATGCCGAGCGACATCTTAAATGTTTCATTATGTTATTCGCAATTTTTGGCTAGTTTTATTCTGTTGTTTCTTTTTCCACAATTTGTTAGGCTTACCTCGTCATAGAGACTAGGTGACGTCACGATAGTTCACAGAGGGTGAACTGGGGTCGTGACAAAACTTATACAAATCTTCAAAACACCTCAAACAACATCGGATTCAAGCCTAAGAACTTCAAAAACTTTCAAATTACACTTGCGATCAAAAGTCTATGAAACCTCGTCCGAATGACCTGAAATTTTGCAAACACATCACATTCAACACTACGGAGCTACTCCAACTTCTGGAATTCCATTTCGAACCCGATATCAAAATCTCACTATCGAACCGGAAACTTCGAAAATTCAACTTTCGGCATTTAAAACCTAATTAAGCTACGGACCTCCAAAACATAATTCGAACACGTTCCTAAGCCCGAAATCACCCAACGGAGCTAACGGAACCAACGGGATTTCATTACGAGGTCGTCTTCACACTGCTATGACTACGGTCCAAATTCTAATGTTTAAACTCTCATTTAGGGATTAAGTATCCCAAAACACTCCAAAATTCAAAATGAAACCTCCCGGCAACTATAATATTAGAAATAAATGCGGAGAAAATAGTTAATAGGCGATCGGGGAGTTAATTCATAAAACAACCGGCTGAGTCGTTACAATTCTGGATACCATTAAGCCTAGCTAAAAATCTCTTTTTTCTGTGAAAGACATCACCTAAACTTTTACTTTTCCATTCCAAAATATTATTTCTAAAAGATCGAGCAACATCACACCAGTCATTATCTTTCCAACTAGAATTAACCACATTAATGTAATCAGGATGTGGGCACAAAATTGTCTCTAACCTAAAAGGTTTCTCATAGTTCCCGTCACACCTTTTTTTACACACCCCAGAAGGGTATAATAAAAGGAAGTTTTTGCAATTGAAGGACAACCGAAACGGGATTCGTTTATTGAGATTCAGAGTCGCCACTTGAGAGATTTATGGTGTCCTAAATCACCGGTTGAATCCCAAATTGAGAAAAATATTGACTCTATATTACAGTCCGCGAACCATAAATCCGGTTAAGGAATTCTGTTAATCCGGGAGAAGGTGTTAGGCATTCCCAAGTTCCGTGGTTCCAGCACGGTCGCTTAAATGTTATATTCGGCTTAATTATCTGATTTTAAACAATTATGAACCTATGTGCAAATTTTAACTTTTAACCGCTTTTATTATTATTTTTAAAGAGAATTACAACGTCATTAAAACATGTATCGAACTACGTTACATAAATGCCCCGTGGTCTTAAACATATTTTAACTTTGTTGGGAATTGGATTTGGGGACACATAAATGTGCACCCGTATTTAGGAAAGTAAATTATTAAAATACGCACCTAAAGCAACTACGCGTTTGCACTTTTCGAGGGCCATGAAAATTTACTAAATGGCACTCCTCGAATTCAAAGGTTGAATTAAAGCCAATTAAACAAGGGCCACACAATTATCATTTTGTTTGGCATGGCACACCTCGAATTATTCTAACTAAGTTTCTAAATTGAAAAGGCATTAGAGTATTCTTGTTCAAAATGGAACAAATCCACTAATTAGGCTAATTACATAAAGCTTAAAGGGAATTATAGTTACATCTAAATCACAGTTTGAACTTAAATTTTGAACCTAAAGGAATAATATTAAGTACAGACTACTCCATTTTGTTTCAGAGCTTGGGCTTGGCCTAATCGCGAGGCCCAATTCCAGTGAAGTCGTTAGCATAAGGGGTTGCAAGCCTAATGCAAAGGGGTTATCGAGCCCAAACAATGACAACAAGTACCAAATCCTTTTTACAAACAGAGGAATAGCGACAAAAATAGTTCAAAAATCTCAGGTTTGCAAACTTGACATTGAATGAACACCAAATTGAACTTACAATTACTGGACACAAAAAGAGAAAACTGACTGGGATTTAACCACGAACTATTTAAAACATATTCTCGTTCACCTAACAATCACTCTTGACACAGGGGTTAGTACTCGTAAAGAACATACTACGCATATAGTCATTTCCATGCTTCGAATTTGTTCCAAATGATCCTCAATTAAAAAACTAACTCACAGAGCACTTAAAATATTTAGAATACCATATCCCTGTCTACATTACGTACAGAATTCAACCAAAAGTTATTTGACAAACTATTAATCCTCATTACTATTAAATTATTTCATTATAATCGACAACCTCTAATCTAATAATCTCAACCATTCTTAACAGCCTAATCATATGCATTAACACACGATAAACTCAAAGGAAATCCAACTCTAGATATAAACTCCAAATATCAAAATTAAAAGATAATTACTACACTAAAATAACACGATCTAATTATCAATTACAACTATGCTTTGGCAAATACATTAAACCAAACTTCGAAGCTATATATCCGTTGTAAAGTTGAATCTATAATTAACTATCAACTCATGCTTCAGGTTACTTGTCGAATAGCACCTATAAAGAACGGAATGTACCTGGGAATGAAAGGAAAAGCAAAGAAGGATCAGCCAACGAGCAGTAGCAGCACAATCTTGAACCCAGCAATGAAATAGTGCCAAAAAGTCCAGCAAATCTTAGCTTGAACCAACAGTGATCCACCAAAGATCCAAAAGAAAGCTAATTTCAAACCCAACAATGAACCAAAAACCCAAGTAGATTTGATTTCACCTCATTCCAGCTAATCAGATACCCAAAATTGTTTCAACACTAGGGAAAGTTTCAGAAAATCATTAACAGAATAGTAAAACAAAACAACCTTTTGATTTTCTGGAATTTTTTTTAGCTCTTCCTATTCAGTATTTCAGGCTATTTCTTGTGTGTATCATTGTATTTTCTTATCACTCAATGTCCCTTTGTTTCTCTACCAGAATCAGTCTCAATACATGTGCATCAATGTATACCAATATATTCCCAATGTGTACTCAGTGTATTTTTCTCTATTCAACTTAATGCTCTCTCTTCTTTGTTTTTTCTTAGGATCTCAATCTCTCTCTCAAAATCTGTCTATTTCTCTTAAGGTCTCCACTTTTTCTCTCCAATTTTCCCCTGTTTTATACCCTTCCTCCTTTCTTTTTCAGGTCTTTTTAATCTTTTATCCCATACCCTTTTGTTTTCCAGGCTGTGCCCCCTTTGCATATGCCTTCCCCTAAACCTTTTGAAAGATTTGACCGAACCTCTGCTTCAAAGGTTTCCTACATATCCTTGGCTAAAAAAGGAATTAGGTCAATGTAGTTCGGGAAGTTTTTGTAGCTGGGACTACAATGAAGCTGTGATTTTACTGTTACTGCTGCTGCTGATACTGCTTACTGACCTCCTTATTATGCCATAACAAAAATGAAGAAGCTACACTAATCTATAATCTATGCTTTACAAAGATTCATTTTCAAACTTGATCTTGCGACTGTTGTTGCCTTGCTAACTTGTATTTCCTCCGAAGTTCCCTTGTTGTTGTCTTGCATCAAATTCTTGAGATGCTCTTTCTTTCGAAACTTGAATCGTCTTCTTCGGACTATTGTTGCCTTCCCCTGGTTTTCCAGGTAGACGCCTGACTTCAACATCTACAACTATTTTTCCTTGTTCTCCAGGTGGATGTCTGACTTCAACTATCTTTAACTATTGTTCCCTGTTCTCCAGGTGGACGCCTGACTTCAACTACCTTAAACTTTTGTTCCTTGTTCTCCAGGTGGACGCCTGACTTCAACTACCTTTAACTATTGTTCCTTGTTCTCCAGGTGGACGCCTAATTTCAACTATCTTCAACTATTGTTCCTTGTTCTCCAGGTGGACGCCTGACTTCAACTATCTTCAACTATTGTTCCTTGTTCTCCAGGTGGACGCCTGACTTCAACTATCTTCAACTATTGTTCCTTGTTCTCCGCCTGACTTCAACTATCTTCAACTATTATTCTTTGTTCTCTAGGTGGACGCCTGACTTCAACTATCTTCAACTATTGTTCCTTGTTCTCCAGGTGGACGCCTGGCTTCAACTATCTTTAACTTTTTTTCCTTGTTCTCCAGGTGGACGCATGACTTCAACTATCTTTAACTATTGTTCCTCGTTCTCTAGGTGGACGCTTGACTTTAACTATCTTCAACTACTGTTCCTTGTTCTCTAGGTGGACGCTTGACTTCAACTATCTTTAACTTTTTTTCCTTGTTCTCCAAGTAGATGCCTGACTTCAACTTCCTTCAACTACTGTTCCTTGTTCTCCAGTTGGATGCCTGACTTCAACTATCTTCAACTATTGTTCCTTGTTCTCCAGGTGGGCACCTGACTTCAACTATCTTCAACTATTGTTCCTTGTTCTCCAGGTTGACGCCTGACTTTAACTATCTTCAACTATCATTCCTTGTTCTCCAGGTGGACTCCTGACTTTAACTATTGTTCCTTTTTCTCCAGGTGGACACCTGACTTCAACTATTGTTCCTTGTTCTCCAGTTGGACGCCTGACTTCAACTATCTTTAACTATTGTTCCTTGTTCTCCAGGTGGACGCCTGACTTCAACTATCTTCAACTATCATTCCTTGTTCTCCAGGTGGACGCCTGACTTCAACTATGTTTAACTATCGTTCCTTGTTCTCCAGGTGGACGCCTGACCTCAACTATTTTTTACTATCGTTCCTTGTTCTCCAGGTGGATGCCTGTCTTCAACTATCTTTAACTATTGTTCCTTGTTCTCCAGGTGTACGCCTGACTTCAACTATCTTCAACTATTGTTACTTGTTCTCCAGGTGGACGCCTGACTTTAACTATCTTCAACTATTGTTCCTTGTTCTCCAGGTGGGCGCCTGACTTCAACTATCCTTAACTATTGTTCCTTGTTCTCCAGATGGATGCCTGACTTCAACTATCTTTAACTATTGTTCCTTGTTCTCCAGGTGAGCGCCTGACTTCAACTATCTTCCACTATTGTTCCTTGTTCTCCAGGTGGATGCCTGACTTTCACTTATCTTCAACTATTGTTCCTTCTTCTCCAGGTGGACGCCTAACTTCAACAAAAGTAGATAAAACAAAGATAATTTTCTGCCCCAGTTTGGTGGTTGTTAGGTACTTGCTTTCCTTCGCAGAAAATTTCTTTGCCATCAACAATATTTCCTGCCCCTGTTTCAAAACAAAGATAAATCTGGCCAGTTTAGGGTGTGGTGATTGGTTGTGATACTCTTGCTGGGGATGGTTTTTCCTTCTCTCCTTTCTATATTTGGTGTTGTCTGATTGCCTTGACCTTGGTCGAGAATTTCCGACCCTCGGACTACTCCTTATCCACAAACTTCCCAACTATTGATTTCCACTTCTAGTCTTTCTTATCTGATCCTATTCCTTTCACGGAATCTTAGACCATTCCATCATTTGGATTTCCAATGACGCCTTTTACGTCCCATCACATTATCATCGGCCTATCCTAGCCACACTTTGCTTTGAACCATATTGTAAACTGGTAGTAAGCTTTGAAATTCCTTATTATTTGTTAGAATCAAATTATTATTGAAAAAGCTTTATCCAAAAGAAAAAGAAATGTGATGATTTCAAAAGACAAAGATAAAAGAGAAAATCTTCCTTTAGAAGACCGTTTGAGGAAAGAAAAAGACTTATCTGAATGGGATAACCGATCCCAATGATCATGTTGTGCATTTTGGATTAATCAACCCAGTCTATTCAATTCAATCAATTTCCAATTGTCTTGCTTCGCGCTTCAAGATTTCCACAACCCAATTTTGTTTTCCAAATCACCATCTTTGTTCTACTCGATGCCTCAACGGATCTCTGCCGTCAACCTTATCTCATTTGCCCCTTCTATTCCTCGCCGCCTCATGGTGCCCGTGAAAGTTTTCACCAGTAAAATGACTCGCTCATTTTTGGATTTCTCTCAGCTTTCATCGCCTTATAGTGCCCTTCGAGGTTTTCACCACTAAAAGTCTCTCATTTCTCTCATCCTTCGTCACCTTACAATGCCCTTGCGGGTTTTCACTAATAAGACTCTCTCATTTTTCATTTCCTTTCTTAAACCGAAGTGTTGCCCTTGGTATAAATCATCTTTACTTGCTTGAGTTGGCACCTCTCGAAGACTGATCGGGAGGTCTTTCTTTGGACATTAATATGGGTTCTTGGATATGGTTGGAAAGAAAAAGGGTATCAAAATCTCAACCAAATTCAATGGGTTAGAATTACAACTTTTGGAACCAAATTTCTTATTACAAACAAAACTTCTGCCCCAGTTTCTTGCTTGGGGTTCTTTCGATTTTTATTTCCCTATGATCGAGTCGTGAAACTGCCTACGTATCCTTAAGAGGAATCGGGTCAAACGTAGTTCACATGATTTTCCTTGTTATTATAATTTTTTTTAATTATTTTTTCACTTATTACTTTATATTATTTTTTTTCGTTATTGATTCCAAAAGAGGGGCATGAAATAAAAATAGATAAGGCTCAAAGGGGAAACAAAGGGTAAAGTGTTTTAGATAGCAGAACAAATTGCTTTCGTCATTCCAGTCTTCAAAACAATGCCAAATACAAACAATCACCATAAACCAAAGAAAATCATACATAGTATCTTTTGACCGCATCAGAGTTAATGTCCATGTCTACACATTTTCCTTCGATGTCCATTAGATACAACGCACTGTTGGATAATATTCTTGTCACAATGAACGGCCCTTGCCAATTTGGGGCGAACTTGCCTTTTGCTTCGGCCTGATTTGGAAGTATACGTTTCAACACTTGTTGATCCACTTCAAACTTCCGGGGACGTACCTTTTTGTTGTACGCTCTTGCCATTTTCTTATATAACTGACCATGACACACCGATGCCAATATTTTCTCATCAATCAAACTCAACTACTCCAATTGGGTTTTGACCCATTCATCATCATCAATCTCAGTCTCTACGACACTCCGCAAGGAAGGGATTTCAACTTCCGCAGGTATTATCGCTTTAGTGCCATACACCAACAAATAAGGAGTTACACCTACTGAAGTACAAACAGTAGTGTGATAACCCAACAGTACAAATGGTAATTTTTCATGTCATTGCCTGGAACCTTCTTCCATTTTCCTCAGTATTTTCTTTATGTTCTTGTTGGCCGCCTCGACTGCTCCATTCGCCTTGGGACGATATGGGTTACAATTGTGATGTGTAATCTCAAACTGTTGACATACTTCCTTCATCAAATTGCTGTTAATATTAGCACCATTATCTGTGATGATTACCTTTGGGATTCCAAATCGACAGATGATACTTGATACTTCAACGGGTCCAACCGTGAGATAAGTATTATATGACAATATATGGTGTTTCAAATTTTGTGTTACCCAAGTTAGGGCGCAATACGTCCTCTCCAGGTGAGTGTACTTAACCCCATAAATGGTGAACTTCTTGTACTTATTGTTTTGGAGTTAGATTGATTTTTTAGACAGGGCTGAGGGTTCCCTATACATGCCATGTCATTAGAGCCAGCGTAAGAAGAACTGTACAGAAGCAAATAAGAAAAACAAAAATAAAATATTAGGAATAATGAAGAAGAGAAATTTCATTTTATTGGAAATACAAGATAACAGGATTTGCACACTTAAACAGACTGAAAAAATAAAATCTGGATTACAACCCTGGAATAATCCAGACAAACTTGAAGGAAAATCAGAGCGAACTACCAAGACTCCTTCCTGGCTAGCCAAAAAGGAATATCTTTCCAATTATCACGCTTGGCATCTTAGCCACTCAGCTCCGCATCAATATTTCAGAGACCATTACCAACTTTAATATCATCAGCTTTAATCAGCACATTCTCAAAAGGATTCGCATGCTCCCTACCACTATCATTGATCACGATTACCCCTTCATGAATCATTCTTTCTATTTCCTTTTTCAAAGAACGACAATTCTCAATGCTATTCCCTTGGACATTAGAGTGATACATGCATCATACCGCAGGATCAAAGCCTTTTACATATGGGTCTGGAGTATAACCGAGGAGCGGCTCAATCAGGCTGGAACGCACTAACTTTTTAAACAAACTTGCATAAGATTCTCTGAAAGCATTCTCTTTTTTCAGTAATCTTTTTATTTTATACTCTAGCCTCGGTTGGAACCTTTTGCGGGCAGGTGGCTGATATGCTTGAGGAGGCGGATGAGACCTTTGTGGGAGCGGCGTGGACCATCGCGGTCCTTGGAGATGTGGAACATATGGTGGTGCAATGTGGACAGTATATCGGGTAAGTGATGGATGATTTCGGGGGTTTTGTGGAGAGAAGTAGCAGTCGGGAGGATTAAAAGGAGATCTACGGGGTCGATATGGAGGCTGTTTAGCAAGAGCGACCACTGGACCTTGTCGTTGGCGGGGCTCAACAACATCTTTTCTGTCCATGGGAAGATTATCCTGAACAACTTGTTCGCTCCATCTGAGCCAAAAAATCCTAAAACTTTCTTTAGGTTTCTTTTCTATCTGAGACATGGAGGAGTGATCTGGGACAATGTCTATATTGTTCTGAAAGTGTCGCACAAAATCCTGAGCCATGTCATCCCATGTATGCCACTTACCGATATCTTGACAATTATACCATTCCAAAGCCGCCCCAGTCAAGCTTTTACTGAAATATGCCATTAACAAATCGTCTTTCTCGCCCACATTCCTCATTTCCTTGCAATATTCCCTCAAATGGACTACCGGACCTCCACACTCCTCATTCAAATTGAACTTTGGTACTTTAAACCTTGCAAGCAGGCGGACATCAAGGAGTGTACACAACTCTTGGTAAGATATACTGCCTTGGTCTCCCATCCCTTGCACGTTCTTTAAGGACCATTCTATGTTATTCAGCCTCCCAGAACTTGGAGGAAGAGTGATGGAGATACTAGGGTGATTGGGAGATGCCAAAGTTTGGGTAAGGACAGCATCGGAGAAACCAAGTGGTGGCGGTGGTGGTGCCTTCCTAACCATCCAAGCCCGATACATGTTTATTATGTGTTGTCTTAACATCCTTGCCTCATCAGCCAAGCCAGTGTCCTGTTCAACCAACCGCTTTTGGGTACCTATATCAACCAACCCAATTTTGTTGTTATCTGCCATTACCTTTTGGCTTCTATGTTGTGGAGATGAGTTATTACCTCGGGAACCACAAACCAAACACCCTTATGGACTTTGAAAATGAAAAAAGTGGGTGCATCCTATTAGCGTTAGGGCTTTTAACAGATAGGCAAACACACATTAAGGATGCAATGCTCCTAAGCAGTTAACCATTTCTATTATGCATTTGTTTGGTTGCTTGTATCATCCTGACTTTTCCTGTTTACGATTCCTCTCCCGTCTTTTTTCTTTTTCTTTATTTAATTTTTATATTTTTATATTTTTTTTTTGTTGTGGTCGAATCCTATGGAGATTGCCTACGTATCATGACCCCGCATGAATCAGACCGGGCATAGTTCTGGCAGATAAGTGTAAGATGACTAATAAGATTTTTTGGATTTTTTTTTCATAAAAGAAAAATGTGTTTATTACAACGACACATTTTACTACAAGATTAATCGGACTCCAAAAGACTCTATCATCAAAAACGGCAATACAACCTAAAAATAGAATAACAAACTCTAACTGACAATTTTTTTTAAAATCATCACTGTTTCTTAAAAATTTCATAAAAAAAAATTCGGTCTCGTCAATACGGCCTTTCAGCACTTTGAAGAAGATTTAAAGGCTGTGCTTGCTAACGTGCCAAATTTTTTGAGAAATGACCAAAGGCGGCTCTTCTCGCAAAAACAGCCTTCCGACGTCCTGTTAGGGACATTTGGCTATTTTGGATAAGAATGACATTACCTTTACTTATGGCAAAAACAACGACATTTATTTACCCCTAATTTTTTTAGAAAAAAATAGTTGAACCCGATATGGATTACCTACGTATCCCACATCCGGTGAGAATCAAACTTACGTAGTTCTGCCGGACTTGACAGAAATAAAATCAACTATTTTCAAAAAGGGAAACAAAAAATTTTGGCAGAGCTTTGCTATCCTTTTCAAAAAATGATTTTTCTAATTTTTTTTTCAAAAATTTTCTCTTTTTTTATTTTTTCTTTTAATTCTCCTCTCATTATTAAAAAAAACGGTCAACATGCAATCCTGAAGCAAATGAATACACAAGTAGAAGGTAAGATGCTGTGATGACCCGGCCCGTTGTCACGAGAGTTACCGCCCCATTTCCCCCTTATTGTGTTGTTTCATGTTCTATATCAGTATTAGAGTCTATCGGGTGAATTTGGATTGATTCTGGTTGAAAATAAGGCATATAGCCTCTTAGAAGGGAGTTTGTTTCAGAAAAGTCAACCGGAAGTTGACTATGTGGTTAGAGGACTCGGATGTGAATTCTGGTGGTTCGGTTAGCTTCGGGAGGTGATTTATGATTTAGGAGAGCGATCAAAATTTGAATTTGGAGGTCCGGTGTAGAAATAGGCTTGAATTGGCGAAGTTGGAATTTTGGCGGAATCCGGTTGATAGGTGAGATTTTGATCCGGGAGTTGGAATGGAATTCCGAGAGTTGCAGTAACTTCGTTAGGTGATTTTGGTTGTGTCTGCAAATTTTCAGGTCATTCAGACGTCGTTTGGGCGGGTTTTTGATCGAATGTGAGTTTCGGAAGTTATAGTTGTAATTTAGGCTTGAATCCGCCTTGATTTGGTATTTTTGTGTTAAAGTACGTGTTTTTATGATTGGAACAAGTTCGTATCGTGTTTTAGAGTGGGTTTGTATTTTTGGTTGAGGTCCCGGGGGCCCCGGGATGGTTTCGGATGATGAATCGGGAGTTGAGATGCTTGGAATTGCAGCAGGTTGTGAACCTTATGTTGTTTCCGCATCTGCGGTTGAAGAGCCGCTTAAGCGGTCCCGTAGATGCGGTTGGATGATCGCAGAAGCGGCCCTTTCAGGCCTGGGCTTTTTCCGCAAAAGCGGATTTGTGACCGCAGAAGCGGTCCTGAGGAATTGAGTGAGACCGCAGAAGCGGTATATTGACCGCAAAAGCGGTTACCGCAGAAGCGATCAATCGGGATTTTAAGTTAAACCGCAGAAGCGGTTATTTGGACGCGGAAGCGGTACCGCAAAAGCGGTTATGGGAGCCACAGAAGCGAAAATCACAGAAGGGTTAAATGAGATCAGTGTATTCGATTTTCAGAAGTGTAAAATCAATTTGGGGTGCGAGCTAAGGCGATTTTGGGCGA
>MU698360.1:44620-70688 GCA_026770625.1 Nicotiana glauca
TGAGATTTTAAATACCTAAGTATAATTCTGATAATTGAAACTAAAAATGGTAAGTATAATTGTGCATTCATGATTATGCATGGATCGGGCTGCACGCCGCAGCTGGTGTGATATTATATTGCGCTTGGACTCTAGGAGCCCTTCCGGAGTCTGAACCCCCCACAGTGAGCGTCGGGTACCCATGGATCGGGCTACGCGCCGTAGCGATCATGTGCATTGCATTCATGCATTGATATATTTATCTGCTTTGACTGTTTCTGTTAACTGTTGTTACACTGTTAAACGTGTAGGAGTACTGTTCTTAGCTTTACTTTGTGCTATATTTTGGGATTTCTTACTGTCAGACATTATATATGTCTATTACCACTGAGTTGGAAGTACTCACTTTACTCCCTGCACCTTGTGTGCAGATTCAGGTACTCCAGGAGCTATCTGAGCTTATTGCTGTTCTTCAGGGCTTTTACACGGAGTTGTCGAGGTAGCTGCCTGACGTCCGCAGGACCCGACTTCTCTCCTATTTCCTGTTATTTGACTTTTTCGCGTACTTCAGACTATGTTGTTTTACAGTATACTTATGCTATTCTGGTAGAGGCTCTTGACTCATGACCCCCAGATCTTTGGGAGGTTGTTCAGTATTGCTGATTTTCGGATTTATTTCTATCTTTCAGTTATACTTCTAGTTTAAATGTTGTTAATGATTTTCAAACCAATGGTTTTGAGCTTTATGCTCGGGTTGAGAGTGAAATTGGTCGGGCGCCATCACGACCGGGTTTGGGGTCGTGACAGATATAAAGATGATCTTTTTCATTTTGGTGCACCTATCCTAGACAGACCCAACCCCTGTGTTGAGTCTCTAAGGTCGAATGCACATGATGCAAATAAAGCGAACCTACTAGGGATATCCAGCATGAGGTTTGTTCATCTAGGTTCAAATCTTATTGGAGAAAGTATCTAGACTGACTTATTCGACCGGACATCTCGAGCCGAGGAGGGTGAGTATACCGGTAGCATTGCTTTCCGGCTTAACTGGTGGTGCTCCCCACCTAAAACATGTGTGACTAAAATCCTTCACCGGGTGCCAAGCACCTCGGCTATCTCAAATAAAGCGGGATATGTCAAGCAAATGCCCAATTTTGATTTCAAGAAGACTCAGAGGGTGTGCGTGAGAAGACAGTTTATATACACAGTTCAAAAATTATCAAAGCGGTAAAGAGCAACATTTAGCACATTTAAGCCAAAATATGCAATAGGAATCAGATAATAAATAACCCAAATACAACAATTATTCCAAGCTCAAATTCTTGAACCCTAAACTAGTGGTTCTAGGTACCATCACCAGTGGAGTTGCCAGAGCTATCATATCTTCTTTTTACACACCCCCGGAAGGGTATAATAAAAGGGAGTTTTTCCAATTGAAGGACAACCGAAACGGGATTCGTTTATTGAGATTCAGAGTCGCCACTTGAAAGATTTATGGTGTCCCAAGTCACCGGTTGAATCCCGAATTGAGGAAAATATTGACTCTATATTACAGTCCGCAAATTAGAAATTCGGGTAAGGAATTCTATTAACCCGGGAGAAGGTGTTAGGCATTCCCGAGTTCCATGATTCCAGCACGGTCGCTTAACTGTTATATTCGGCTTAATTATCTGATTTTAAACAATTATGAACATATGTGCAACTTTTAACTTTTAACCGCTTTTATTATTATTTTTAAAGAGAATTACGACGTTATTAAGACACGTCTCGAACCACGTCACATAAATGCCCCATGGTCTTTAACATATTTTAAATTTGTTGGGATTTGGATTTGGGGACACATAAATGTGCACCCGTATTCAGGAAAGTAAATTATTAAAATGCGCGCCTAAAGCAACTACGCGTTTGCACTTTGCGAAGGCCATGAAAATTTACTAAATGGCACTCTTCGAATTCAAAGGTTGAATTAAAGCCAATTAAACAAGGGCCACATAATTATCATTTTGTTTGGCATGGCACACCTTGGATTATTCTAACTAAGTTTCTAAATTGAAAAGGCTTTAGATTATTCTTGTTCAAAAATGGAACAGATCCACTAATTATGCTAATTACATAAAGCTTAAGGGAATTATAGTTACATCTAAATCACAGTTTGAACTTAAATTTTGAACCTAAAGGAATAAGATTAAGTACACACTACTCCATTTCGTTTCAGAGCTTGGGCTTGGCCTAATCGCGAGGCCCATTGTCCCAGTGAAGTTGTTAGCATACGGGGTTGCAAGACTAATGCAAAGGGGTTTGGTATCTTGACCAAACAATGACAACAAGTACCAAATCCTTTTTACAAATAGAGGAATAGCGACAAAAATGGTTCAAAAATCACAGGTTTGCAAACTTGACATTGAATGAACACCAAATTGAACTTACAATTACTGGACACAAAAAAAAACTGATTGGGATTTAATCACGAACTATTTAAAACATATTCTCGTTCACCTAACAATCACTCTCGACACAAGGGTTAATACTCATAAAGAACATACTACGCATATAGCCATTTCCATGCTTCGAATCTATTCCAAATGATCCTGAATTAAAAAACTAACTCACAAAGCACTTAAAATATTTAGAATACCATATCCTTATCTACATTACATATAGAATTCAACCAAAAGTTATTTGACAAACTATTAATCCTCGTTACTGTTAAATTATTTCATTATAATCAACAGCCTCTAATATGATAATTTCAACCATTCTTAACAGCCTAATCATATGCATTAACACACGATAAACTCAAAGGAAATCCAGCTCTAGATGTAAACTCTAAATATCAGAATTAAAAGATGATTACTACACAAATAACACGATCTATTTATCAATTACAACCATGCTTTGACAAATACATTAAACCAAACTTCAAAACTATATATCCGTTGTAAAGTTGAATCTATAATTAACTCTCAACTCATGCTTCAGGTTACTTGTCGAATAGCACCCATAAAGAACGGAATATACCTGGGAATGAAAGGTAAAGCAAAGAAGGATCAGCCAACGAGCAGTAGCAGCACAATCTTGAACCCAGCAATGAAATAGTGCCAAAAAGTCCAGCAAATCTTAGCTTGAACCAACAGTGATCCCCCAAAGATCCAAAAGAAAGCTAATTTCAAACCCAACAATGAACCAAAAACCCAAGTAGATTTGATTTCACCTCATTCCAGCTGATCAGATACCCAAAATTGTTTCAACACTAGGGAAAGTTTCAGAAAATCATCAACAGAATAGTAAAACAAAGCAGCATTTTGATTTTCTTGAATTTTTTTTAGCTCTTCCTGTTTAGTATTTCAGGCTATTTCTTGTGTGTATCATTGCATTTTCTTATCATTCAATGTCCCTCTGTTTCTCTACCAGAATCAGTCTCAATACATGTGCATCAATGTATATCAATGTATTCTCAGTGTGTACTCAATGTATTTTTCTCTATTCAACTTAATGCTCTCTCTTCTTTATTTTTCTTATGATCTCAATCTCTCTCTCCAAATCTGTCTATTTCTCTTAAGGTCTCCACTTTTTCTCTCCAATTTCCCCATCTTTTATACCCTTCCTACTTTCTTTTGCATGTCTTTTTAATCTTTTATCCCATACCCTTTTGTTTTCCAGGTTGTGCCCCCTTTGCATATGCCTTCCCCTAAACCTTTTATTATGACCCCCATGTTACCTTTGTCCAGCTCCTAAAGGAACTCAAACAGCCATACCAATCCCCTTTTTATTAATTTAATTCGTTAGTTTAATAGTGCACTAATATTTGGTATTGGCAGGCCACTCAGTTTCAGAATTCTTAATTGTTCCCCCCATATTCTCTGATTTCCTACCTCTAAAGGTATTTAACAGGCTGTCATTTCCACTACTGATCTTTTCATTTATTAATTCATTAGTTTAGTAGTGTATTATCCCTCCACCATTATTAAAATCTCCTAAAATGAACCGTTATGTAACTTGCATCATCCAGGGCAATTCAACAAACACACAGAAACTACAGAAAGATTTTAAATCTTAAAATTGAACCATTTCAGTGTTCTTCTGCCAAAACAACATTTAAATGGTTTGAGAATCTAAATTGTCTGCAAGACTGATTAACAATACATTCAAACATGGAATGCACTAGTTCTATTAGCTTGAAAAGGACTAATTCAACTGACTAAATTATCAAACGATATATGATTTTAAACAAGCCGACTACACAAACTTAATGAAACAAAGAATAAATTCACCGAACATTTTGAAAAACAAAACAACTAACAAAAATGGTTTTATATTAGAGGATTGGTCGAGTTTCAAGTAAAATTGACCAGAGAGAAGAAAAAGAGGTGGGGAAAGATCAAAGATAAAATAAACTGATAAGAATAGACAAGAAATTAGGAGATAACTCACCAGCCAGGCTCGAACTTTGAATTGACATTCTGAGTCAACACAAAATAATGACAAACGTTTGCTCTTGTTAGAGAACAACTGAGTGCTATTATTTTGTATTGAAACACGCTTGAATAAGCCAAGAAATCCAACAAATGACCTTAGTGCATTGGTAAAAAATTTGGGGTTCTAGGGCTTGGCTTCAGATTTGATATTCGAAGATTTTAAGCCTTATTAGAGGGAAACTGGTATGGGATTTGGGGTGAGGGTAGTCTGGTGGTGTTTGGTCACCGTAGGCAATTTTCGGCAGGCGGAAGGCGGCGGTGTGAGGCGGTGAATTCAGGTCTGTCTCTGAGTTGTTAGAGACGACGAAGGGGTGGGGGTTCTGTGGGGGTGGGGTCTACTTGATACTTATATACGGGGGGGGGGGATGAATCCAGGCCGTTTGATCAAACAAGATCAATGGCTTGGATCGTTCACTTAAATGGAACGACGTCGTTCAGTTGTAATAGAGACCGGGTTGGTCTCTGGTGTGAACGGGTCAGGGTCGGGTTGGGTCGTGGGGATCGTAGTGGACCGTCCGATCAAATGAAACGAACGGTTCAGATCAAATCATGTCCGAACAACATCATTTGGTCTTGCTGGTGATGGACTGGGTTTCAGGCTAGTATTGGGCTGATTCTGGGGTAGGTTTCGTTTGGTCTTGGGATTAATTTGGCCCAAATCCGTTTTCCTCCAATTCTTTTTCTTTTATTTTATTTTCTAAAATTCTAAAGCTAAAAATATAAACCTAGATTAATTCTTGATCAAATTATTCTAAAACACTAATTAATTTTAAATAATAATTATCACACATAATCAATTATCAAATTAAAAGAAAAATCACAGAGTTTAACACTAAACACTAAAAATGCAAAAAAAATACGCTATTTTTTGTGAATCTTTTTATTTTTTATAAAACAACCACTTGCTTAATTAATCTTAATTTCAAAATTAGTTCTCAAAGGCAAATGCAACTTATTTTTGTGTTTTTCCTTAATTTAAACAAAATAAACACGCACATGCAAATGCAAACAATGACGGAAAATACCATAAAAATCCATAAAATTGCAAACAAAGAAAAATTATTTTATTTTAAATTTTCTGGGAGTAATTCATATAAGGCAAAAATCACGTGCTCACAGCTGCCCCTCTTTGTCAGGAAACACGAAGAGTTTTCGTGCAAAGATAAAGTGAGCGGATACGAACGATTTTTGCTCGTTTAAATACTCCGTGTGAACCATATTTTGAAAGATTTGACCGAACCTCTGCTTCAAAGGTTTCCTACATATCCTTGGCTAAAAAAGTAATCAGGTCAATGTAGTTCGGGAAGTTTTAGTAGCTAGGACTACCATAAAGCTGTGATTTCACCGTTACTGTTGTTGTTGCTGCTGATACTGCTTACTAACCTCCTTATTACACCATAACAAAAATGAAAAAGCTAGATTAATCTATAATCTATGCTTTACAAAGATTCATTTTCAAACTTAATCTTGCGACTGTTGTTGCCTTATTAACTTGTATTTCCTACGAAGTTCCCTTGTTGTTGTCTTGCATCGAATTCTTGAGATGCTCTTTCTTTCGAAACTTGAATCGTCTTCTTCCGACTATTGTTGCCTTCCCCTAGTATTCCAGGTGGACACCTGACTTCAACATCTACAACTATTGTTCCTTGTTCTCCAGATGGATGCTTGACTTCAACTATCTTCAACTATTGTTCCTTGTTCTCCAGGTGGACGCTTGACTTCAACTACCTTCAACTTTTGTTCCTTGTTCTCCAGGTGGACGCCTGACTTCAACTAACTTCAACTATTGTTCCTTGTTCTCCAGGTGGACGCCTGACTTTAACTATCTTCAACTATTGTTCCTTGGTCTCCAGGTGGACGCCTGACTTCAACTATCTTCAACTATTGTTCCTTGTTCTCCAAGTGGACGCCTGACTTCAACTATCTTTAACTATTGTTCCTTGTTCTCCAGGTGGATGCCCGACTTCAACTATCTTCAACTACTGTTCCTTGTTCTCCAGGTGGACGCCTGACTTCAACTATCTTCAACTTTTGTTCCTTGTTCTCCAAGTGGATGCCTGACTTCAACTATCTTCAACTATTGTTCCTTGTTCTCCAGGTGGACGCCTGACTTCAACTATCTTCAACTATTGTTCCTTGTTCTCCAGGTGGACGCCTGACTTCAACTATCTTCAACTATTGTTCCTTGGTCTCCAGGTGGACGCCTGCCGTCAACTATCTTCAACTATTATTCCTTGTTCTCTAGGTGGCGGAGGAGGGTTTGGGACATTTTTATTAGCATTGGCCTGGCAGCCTCATTATGGTCCAGGAGGTACTAGAGGCACCTCCTCCTCTCCAATATCATCAACCTACTCCCCCGCAATCACGTTTCCAAGAGGGTCATTAGCATTTAAAGCCCTTTGGTACCTGAAGTATTCACATACACACAAAAATTAGTAACAAAGAAGTAAAGAAGAACAATACACAAAACTAACTAAATAGATAGCCAAAACCGTTAGCTCCCCGACAAAGGCGCCAAAAAGAGATTGCTGCCAACTCCACATTACTAATAAGTAGCAAGAGAGGGTCGCAATAGCTTTTACCCGATTTTGGATCGGGATCGATATCCACAGAGAGCTAGAATTGGAATAGAGTATCTATTTAGTTTAGGATTACGTATATGTTCTTAGTTACAATTCTCATCAGTTTTTGGGTTTTCTTTATAATTCTACTTTTAACAAACTACAAATTGTAAATTAAGGTAAGAGATAAATATTGCAAGTTGTATCTAATAGTTTAAAGGGCACTAGGGTAGTGACTTCCACCTAGGTGGTCAATTGACGAGTACTTGAGTCTAAGGCATCTTTGACATATTTGGGGAATATGATATTACCATTGCATTAATTTACCCACTCTACACCTCTCGGCGGTTCAAGTGATTTTGCCCAATTGACTCTTTACAAGATTAATTAGGTATGCAAATTTGCACAAGCAACTAGGGTTCAAGTCGGGTATTACTCTCTCGAGGTTTAACCCTTTAATTAGGGCTATCAATCTCTTGAGTACGCCCCAAATCCTTGTTAGATCAATTTCGGAGACATAGGCTCTCTTTCTCAAGAAGAGCCCTAGTCAACTAAACACAAACTAATGTTTGCAACCACTAATTCAGCAATTTAACCATGAAATTGACCCAAATATCAATCACCCATAGTCAATTTAGACCTAAAATGCAAGACCCATCAATTACCCACACTAGGTTGAGCCACAATCCTAGCTATGAGGTCTAGCTACTCATATTCAAAGAAGAAAAACAAGAAATAGAAGAATATAAACACATATTAATTAATTTCTAAGCTAAATATAGAGATTCAATAATGAAAAGTAAGTAAAAATGCCCAAAATGGATAAGAAAAGTCGACTCACGAGCGTAGCTAATGTAATACAATATTTTATACCCTAAAAATGAAAAAAGAATCTATTTATACTAGGCTAAAAAATCTGGACAAAATTTCCCCTGCGGGGTTAGTGCGGACCGCACAAAATGGATCGCGGTCCGCACTGGGCTATTGACTTCAAAAATCACACTCTCTGAACTTGGGCTCCGCCGACCGCACAGAATGGACTGCAGTCGCAGAGGCTTCTAGTCCGGTCCGCACAGAATGGACTACGGACCACACAGGCTTCAAAACTCCATTATTCATCTTCTCTGAACCTTGGCTCTGCGGACTGCACAGAATGGTAGTGCGGCCGCATTTTCTTCAATGCGGACCGCACTATCTTAATGCTTGAAATAACAGCTTTCTGAATCTCCCATTGCGGACCACACAAAGTGTAGCATGGCCGCACTGGGCCTGTTTTGCCTGAGCTTGCCTTGCCTTTGTCACTTGTGCAAGTTTCACTCCTTTTGAGTCGATCTTTGATAACTTGTCAATTTGTTGATCAAACCTGCAATCAAGCACAACTTGTGAGCCTTTTATGACTATTTTATATGAATTTCTAATCAAAGCATAAGCGAGAAGGAGTATAAAATGCGTCAAAATCTCTAGTTATTACCAACCGCCCCGAAGAATAGGTAGTACACATAGGAATGAAATGCGCAGACTTGGTAGGCCGATCCACAACACCCAAATGGCATCGAACTTCCTCAAAGTCTGTGGGAGCCAAACTATGAAGTCCATGGAGATTCGCTCCCACTTCCACTCTAGAAATCTCTATCTGCTGAAGTAATTCACCCGGCCTCTGGTGCTCATATTTTACCTACTGACAATTGAGGCACCAAGCTACAAACCCAACTATATCCTTCTTCATCTGCCTCCACCAATAGTACTGCCTCAAATCCTGATACATCTTTGCGGCACCCGGATGGATGGAGTACCGTGAACTATGGGCCTCCTCTAGAATCAAGTCTCGAAGCCTATCAACATTGGGTACAACCCCGACCCTACATCCTCAATACCCCTCATCACTAATGGTCATATCTCTGGCATCGCCATGCAGAACTCGGTCCTTGAGGGCACGCAAATGAAGGTCATCAAACGGATGCTCCCGAAATACGATCAAACAAGGAAGACCATAAAACCACACAAGCAAGGACCCGACTAGGCTTCGAAAGACCCAATCTCACAAACTAGTTGGCTAAGGCCTGAACATCCATCGCCATGGGCCTTTCCACTACTGATAAATAAGCTAAAGTCCCCAAACTCTCCGCCTGGTGGCTCATAGCATCGGCCACCATATTGGCCTTGCTTGGGTAATACAAAATAGCAATGTCATAGTCCTTCCGTAGCTCTAACCACCTCCTCCGACGCAAATTAAGGTCCTTATGCCTGAACAGATGTTGCAAACTCCGATGACCAGTAAAAATCTCACAAGGCACACCGTACAAATAATGATGCCAGATCTTCAAGGCGTGAACTATAGCGGCTAACTCAAGATCGTGGATAGGATAATCCTTCTCATGAACCTTTAATGTCTGGACATGTAGGCACTCACCCTACCATCCTGCATCAATACTGCTCCAAAGCCAACCATCGAAGCATCAAAATAGATAATATAAGACCCTGAACCGATAGACAGTACCAAAACTGGGGATATAGTCAAAGTTATCTTGAGCTTCTGAAAGCTCTCCTCACCCTCTTCCGTCCACTGGAACGGAGCACCCTTCTGGTGATACACTGGGCCGAATGAAACCCTTATTAATCAATTCTTGTAAATGCTCTTTCATCTCCTTCAGTTCAGGAGGATCCATATAGTACGAAGTAATAGAAGTGGGCTGAGTGCTCGAGAACAGATCAATGCCAAAATCAATATCTCTATCGGGCGGCATGCCAGGAAGGTCAGCTGGAAACACATCAGGGAAATCCTGTACTATTGGGACTGAATCAATTGTAGGGGTATCAATACTGACATCTCTCACATAAGCTAGATATGCGTTATACCCCTTCTCAACCATATGCTAAGCCTTAAGGAATGAAATAACTCTGCAGGAAGTATGATCTAAGGTACCCCTCTACTCTACTCGCGGTATACCTAGCATAGCCAGCATCACGATTTTCGCATAACAATCAAGAATAGCATAATGGGACAACAAACAGTCCATGCCCAAGATAACATTAAAGTCTACCATGTTGAGCAGTAACAAATCGGCTCTGGTCTCAAAACCACTAAGAGCAATCAAACATGGTCGATAAACGCGGTCCACAACAAGAGAATCTCCAACAAGAGTAGAAACATAAACAATGGAACTCAAGGTATCCCTAGATACGCCCAAATACAGGGCACAATAAGAGGACACATAAGAATAAGTAGAGCCTGGATCGAATAGAATCGATGCATCTCTATAATAGATTAGGATAATACCTATGATGACAGAATCAGAGGTGAAAGCCTTGGTACGGGCAAGAAGGGCATACTATCTGGCCTGGTCTCCCCCTCTAAGGCGACCTCTACCTCCACGACCTCCACCTTTAGCTGTCGGGGAAGGTGGGGTAGCAACTGGTGCTGAAATCATAGCCTAGAAACTCTGCGGAGCACGCTGTGGCCAAGAAGTCTGTGGAGGTGCACCCCGCCCTAGTCTAGGGCAATACCTCACCACATGGCGTATGTCCCCACACTCAAAACAACCTCACGCCTGGCGTGGCAGTGGGAAATGTGCAATACAGGTACTCTAAGACCCCTGAACACCTGAAACACTGTGCGATGTTTGAAACACAAACTGAGTTGGCTGACCAACATAACCTCTACCATGTCGTACGCTTCCTCCTAAATAAGGTCCAATGGATCTCTCCGGTCTACGAGGTCTCCTCGCCTCCCTATACTCTCTCCCCTGACCTTGTATGTCCTCTCTCTCCTTGATCCACCTATCCTCTACTCGGCGAGAGATCCTCACCACCCGCTGAACTAGGTCCACAGGTTATGTCGCTATGACACATAGAACCTGACCAATGTGAATTCATTGCTCTGGAGTAGGGACTTCGAAAGTCTGGGTCCCTCCCCTAAACCGTGAAGTAGTTGGTATAACCTAAATTAATCTTGCCTGAACCAATATACCAAACGTGCTCAGGAACTGTGTTAAAGTCTCCTGAAGTGCTAGAGTAGTAGTAGCAGTAGGCGTATCCGGCGCCTGGGCTCCAGCTAGAATTACTGGTGGCTCCTCTATAGCAGCTCGTGCAGGTTCTCTGGCTGCACCGCATGCGCTTCCTCGGCCTCTACCCTGGCCTGACCTCTGACGGCTCTCGCAGGGGGCACGGGTGTCTAATCACCTCCGGTAGCACGTATCCTTACCATCAGTGAGAGAATAGAAAACAGAGGATTATGATTGTGATATCAAAAATCTCGCACGACAAGGAAATCAAATGAAGTGGAATTTTCCTAACGGTTACATAGCCTCTCGTAGATAAGTACAGACGTCTCTGTACCAATGTACGAGACTCTAATAAACTGGCTTGTGATTCATGACTCCTATGAACCTAGAGATTTGATACTAACTTGTCACGACCCAGTTCGCCCTTCATGAACCGTCGTGACGGCACCTAGCTTTTACGACTAGGTAAGCCTAACAAATTGTGAAAAATGAAACAACAGAATAAAACTAGCCAAAAACTGTGAAATAACATAATGAAACATTTAAGATGTCGCTCGGCATATACAATACAAACTCTCAAACTGAAGCTACATTTCCCAAAATCCGGAACCTCATGAAATCACAAGCTATGGAATAACTACAAATGTTCAAAACTCCAGAGTGTCTAAACAAAAGAACAAATACAAAAGGGCTATAACGAAATGAGAGAGTAGATAGACTCCTCGGTCTGCGGACGTAGCAAATAGACCTCAAACTCTCTAGAGATCGCCTCGCCTCACCTCACTAACGATATGGCTGAGTTGATGTACCTGGATCTAGACACAGAAAAATATGTGCAGGAAAGGGCATGAGTACACCACAGCGGTACTCAGTAAGTGCCAAGCCTAACCTCAGTCGGGTAATGACGAGGAAGGTCACGGCCCTATCGGTTATCAATATATAAGACAAAGTAAGACAGTGTAAGGTGCAATAGTATAAACAAAACAATATCAGTAAATGAGAAGAAATCATAGACAACGTACACCTAGTATGCAGAAATATCGACAGGGGATCTCCCGGGATCCCGTCACGTAGTCCCAAACGTAAATACTCAGGGATCTCTTGGTATCCCGAGGATCTCTTGGTATTCTCAATATATGTACTGGGGATCTCTTGGTATCCCAAAGACCTCTTGGTATCCTCAATATATATGTTGGGGATCTCTTGGTATCCTTAATATATGTGCTGGTTATCTCTTGGTATTCTCAATATATGTGTTGGGGATCTCTGGTATCTTGCACTACAGTCAAAACCAATATATGTGCAGGTGATCTCCTGGAATACTCATCCGTAGTCCCAAAATAAAATGAAAATAATATAAAGAAAAGAATCCCCAATTTCATTCAAGAACGAGATAGTATGAAGTAACACAATATAAAGATAGAATAACAACAAAGAAAATATTGCATAAAGCATATAGTTCAATACAGAGATAGCAATCGGGGATCTACCAGGATATCGTCCTGTAGCCCCCAAATGTAAATATCCAGCAACCAGGGATCTACCAGCATACCGTCCTGTATCCCCCAAATGTAAATACTAAGGGTGTTAATCGGATCGGGCTAACTCATTTTCAACCCGCTTCAACCTGGGTCAGCCCGGTTCAACTTGGCACTGTAGCATATAGGGTGGGCTAGGACGGGTTGGTAGGGGGACCAGGTTTTAGACAAACACATTCATCAAAAGCGGTGCACCAAACGCACTTAACCCAATATCACTTAACGGGTTATTAACGGGTTGCAGCCTGTTAGGAGCCTGATTACTGTTAGATTTTTTAAAAAAATTAATTGGACCGTTCCCAACGGTTAAATTGAGAAATGACCGTTGGGGAATAGCCAGATTTTGCAAAAATGGCCATTTCGGCCCCCTATTAAAAATATAGCTATCACGACCCCAGTTCACCCTCCATGAACATGTCTTGATGACACGTAGTCCCTCTGACTAGGTAAGCCTAACAATACGGAAGATAAACCAAAATTTGAGGAAGAAAATAAATAAAACTGAACTGGTAAAATAAACAGGGTTTAAGGTGCCGCTCGGCACATACCACAATAATTCTCGAAGCTAACAAACTCCCCAAAACTCGGAAACTCACAAATCACAAGCTAAGGGATACATAAGAGGCTCTGACTCAAGAATATCTATACAAAGGAGATAATACTGGAAGAACTATACTTATTACAGAAAAGCTGGAAAGGGACTCCTCAGTCTGCGGACGTAGCAGATATACCTTGAAGTCTCTACCGATACGCCTCCTTCCAAGGATGATAGAACTGAACGGGAGTACCAGTATCTGCACAACAAAAATGTGCAGAAGAGTAGCATGAGCACACCACGGCGGTGCCCAGTAAGTATCAAGACTAACCTCGGTGGAGTAGTGACGAGGAACAGTCGAGACACCTACCGGTCAATAAACAGTATAATCATAGGAATAATGGTAACGACATATAAATATGTAAAGAATGCGTGAACGACCAAAACTGCTACAATTCACAATAAGGGACAAATACAACAGTTAACAACAAGAATATGATGAACGATGATACAAAACGAAGGCAGAATCACAATCCAAATCCTAAGGTCACAACACAGCAACGGGAAAAAAACAAGTCAATAACTCATATCCTACAATGATGTTCACAAAAGGTCTTATCCAACTCTTTCCACAATTTTACCAAGTCTCGGACAAACCACAACTCGCGAAGATCCAGCATCTGAAATCTAACAATTGGCATCATGTGCCCCATCAATCTCATGGTCATACCGGCAACTAACTGGCTAACTAGGGCCACTCTCACAGATATAATGGATAAGCGAGGGCGAACCTCCACCCTTAGAAAAATCAGGAGGGATTCACCTGTAATAAGAGGGTTCAGCTACGTGTATGCTTGTGCAGATGTTTCTAACAAAATTATACCAACTAGCAAACATGAAAAAGAGGACGGACCGCACGTACGATATTCCCTCACAACTCCCAAGCGGTAATGTTCATACAGGTAAACAACCCACAATCACAGTATAAAACAAATAGGAATACCTCTACAGGCCGTCACAACTCTATACGATCAATCCCTGACATATCCCCCTTATTTCGTCACGTGTGCAATAAATAATATAATAAGCACCGCCTTATTTCGCCACATGTGCATAACAATGTCCCACCTTATTCTGCCACATGCGCAACCCACATATAAGCATATAACATATTCCGCCTTATTACGCCGCATGTTCAAGACATCAATAACAACAATAGCATGGCAAAGACCTCGTGCAACCTTTCAACAACAACCGCACGGCAGAAACCTCATGCATCACAATATCAACAACTGCACGGCAGAAACTTCGTGCATCACAATATCAACAATTGCACGGCAGAAACCTCGTGCATCACAATCTCAAGTACAACACAAATGACAATATATATATAGGAACAAAGCAAGAGAATCAACTCAAGGAATTCTGTTCACCAAAAGACGGTATAACTAACTCATAAGGAATAGCCGTAACAGAGAAATACTAAGGCAATAAGAACAACTCAACAAGGGAGAAATAATACGAAACAACGATTTCATAATACTCAATTCAACAACAAGGAAGTTAACATGAATCAAATAATTACAATTAAGAAAATATCAACTAAACATGGGATATCTAACTCCTTCCCAATTAAGACCAATTATTTACACGAGAGATAGAAATGAGGCTTTCCAAATAAAGACAAGCAGTTAGGAATGATAATGTGACTATAGAAGGGTAAATGTCTACAGTTGAACAAGTAAAGTAAATTAGGCAACAAGAATAACCAAAAAGCACAAATAAATTCCAAGTAAGTCATGTAGAGGTGAAACTAATAACAGGAAACTCAATCGTATCAAGAACAACTTCATATTCGGTGATTACAAGGATCTAAGAGCCTAAAGGATCAATTTCACCTCGCGTGCAAGGAATACATTCAACATAGAAGACTCAAATCCTAAAGGGAAGTCCCCCCCACAAGGTTAGGCAAGATACTTACCTCAAACCGGCTAAACTCAACTAGCAACCACGTTCTTGCCACGAGTTCTCGACTCCAAATGGCCCAAACCTATTCAGTTAAATCACACATTGTAATTAACATCTCAAGCAACTGATTCTATTATTTAATTCAAAGCTAAAGCGCGAAATTAGGTAAAATGACCAAAACTCCCCTCAGGGCAACGGCTTGGAATCGAAAAATTTTCACATTTTCAGAGACCTCGTACTCTCACGAGTCTAACCATATAAGAATCTCCCAAATCGGAGGTCAAATACCCACTCAAAACACAATAATTAAGTCTAAGAAGTTTCGTCCAATTTTCCACAATTTTGACCTTGAATTCGAATTCTAATGGTGGATTTAACTAGATATTGATAGAAAACAACTAAATGAGGTTAAGGAAACATTACCCAGTGATCTCCTCTTCAAAATCCACCCAAAATCGCCTTCTCCCGAGCTAAATTTTGATTTCTCTAACTTTTGAAATAAACCCTCGGATTTTCCCTTTTCAAAATAGTGCTTTCCGCTTCTGCGGACAAGGGACCGCTTCTGCGGTCCCGCACATGCGGACCACGAGCCGCTTCTGCGACTCCTCACTTCAAAATCCAAATTCCTCTTCTGCGGTCTTACACTCGCGGAAGCGATTCCGCTTCAGCAGAATTTCCACCGCTTCTGCAGACCCAGCTGCCTTGCCCTCTTTTCGCTCCTGCGGTGACCAAGCCGCTTCTGCGTTTCCCAAGCCACAGAAGCGGAAACACCAGAAGGTCTGCTGCAAATTTTCTTTCAAACTCTGGAATTTGCCCGTTGAGCATCCGGAACACACCCGAGGCCCCCGGGACCTCAACCAATCACACACACAAGTCATATAACCTAATACGGACTCGTTCGAAGTTCCAAATCATATAACACAACATCGAAACGATGAATCAAACCATAAATCAAGTTTATGAACTTCTAAATCTTCAAATATCGAAACCCTTGCCGAAACCTATCAGTTCAACTCGGAATGACGCCAAATTTTGCAGACAAGTCCAACATGACAAAACGGAGATGTTCTAACTCTCGGAATCGCATTCCGACCCCGATATCTCAAAAGTCTACTGTGGGTCAACCTTCTTCGTTTTCCAACTTCAACTTTCGCCGAAATGCCTCTATTACTCTACGGACCTCCAAATCCGAATCCGGACGCGCACCTAAATCCAAAATCACCATACGAAGCTGTTGAGATCATCCACGGCCCATTCCGGGGTCGTTTACCCAAAAGTCCACTTCCGGTCAACTTTTCACTGCTCTAACTTCCAAAACATGGTTTCTTCTCTAAATTTGACTCTAAACCATCCGAAAGCCGAATTCCACCATGCACGCAAGTCGATACTCATATTCCAAAGTTGTTCCAAACCTTATGCCGCCGAACAGAGCTTAATTTCTCAAAACGACCGGTCGGGTCGTTACAATAGCCCTCTACCCCTAATAATTGGAAATTTATATTTTTAATTTTTTAAAATCTATAAATAGCCCCCCCCCCCCTTCTTATTTTTTCTCACAATTCACTCTCTTACTACTCTAGTTCTCTCTCAAGTCTCGAACTCTCAATTCTCTCTTGATATTATAGTTCTTAAATTCTCCACTCTCAAATTCTCAATTATTTATTATTTCAAGTTTTATCAATTATTTAGTTTAGCCATTACATAATTATTATTATTATTATCAAATATCTAGTTTTCAAGTAAAGTGTGGTATCAAGTATCTAAGTATAAAGTATCAACTATCAACTATCGAGTTTGGTCTATCAATTGAAGTTTGATTCTGATATCAAAAATTCAAAATTAGTGCGGCATCCGAAATCCCGGTACACTCATTCCATCTCTTTCTCTTATTTGGTGTACACTTATATTTTATTATTTAGAATTATTAATTTAGTTTCTTAATTTAATTTCTTACTTTAATTTGCATAATGGATTTACTTAGAGCGGCCAAAAAAGCGTGCACTAGTAGAGGTGGTAGTAAGAAAACTTTCAAAAGAACAAGAGGTGGTGTTGGTTCTTCTAGTAGCCTTACACATATTTCTGAAAGTTTACCTGAAAATTTAAATGTAGATTATGAGCGAATGCAAGGAAATTTTGGTGTAGATGATGATTTAGATGATATGTTAGATGATGATATTCAATCACCCAATAATCTTAAAATACCACTACCTACACCTGGTAATACTAGTCAAACTCAAAAAGTTAGAGGTGCAACAAGTAGGCCTCCTCTCCATATTAAGAAGAATCGATGATTAAGAAGTAAGTGTTGAATTTTTTTGAAATACTAGAAGATCAAAAAAATTATGTAAAATGAAAAATTTGTAGTGAACATTATAAATATGAGCCCGGTAAATGGGGGGAACAGGTTAACTTCGTAGGCATGTGGAAGAGAAATACCTTCTTGATTGGGGAGTAGATGAGTCATCTGGGCAACAAAAACTTAACCCGAGTACTTGGGGGTTATTTGGAAAATACGATACTAAGAAAGATTGGGAAGAATTAGTTAAAATGATTATTTTAGGTTGTTTACCTTTTAATTTTGCTTCTTCACCATATCTTGTTACTTATATTCAAAGAATTTATAACCCTATGTTTAAAGGTATTCATAGAAGTACTTGTAGAGCTGATATCTTTAGGCTTTTTGGATAATATCATACATATATACGTTATTTGTTCGCACGTCTTCCTTGTAAAGTTTCTCTAATTTCTGATATTGGTCGTACTGTAAATAGAAATGATTATTTGACTGTTACATGCCATTGGATAGATGATAATTTTTGTATACAAAAACGTATTATTGCTTTTAAATATGATGAAGATCAAAGTCATATTGGTGCATTTTTAAGTAATACTATACATGAAGTTGCTATATTTTATAATCTTGCAGAAAAAGTTTTGTGTATGTCACTTGATAATGCTTCTAACAACAATGCTGCAATTACAATATTAAAATTTCATCTATACCCACCACTTCCTGAAATATTTCATGTTAGATGTGCTTGTCATATTTATAACTTGATTGTGAAGAGTGGCCTTGTATTATTTAGAGATGAGATTACTTTAGTTAAGAGAGATGTTGGTGTAATTCAAGAAAATAATAAAAGTGCTAGATTAAATGTATTTAAGAAAAAATGTGTACACTATGGACTAAAACCAAGACTCATGCCTGAAAAAATAGTTACTAGGTAGAATTATACTTATTTGTTCTTAAGATGTTATTATAAATATAGAATGCCTATAACTAAAGTTGCTAATTCTAATTGTACCGATCCTAACCGTTTGTTAACATCTAGAACTTGGGATGCCATTCATGTACAATTTTTATAAAAATTTTATATGGCCACGCTTGAATTTTCTGGAGCTTATTATCCTGCCATTTCAAATGGTTCAGTTCATATTGCTGAAATTTCTCTTTTACTACATAATTTAAAGCAGAAAGAAGGATATGCTACTGTTGTTGAATCTATGCTAGACAAGTTTAAAAAGTATTTCTACCCAATTCCCTACATTTACCTAATTGGTGCTATTTTAAACACTACTGTCAAAATGATAAAGTGTCGCCAATTAATTAGAGCTTTATATAATTATATAGATATTGGACTAACTAAAACTCCTGATATTGACACTTGTGTTTTTGAGATACACACACATTTGCAAACTTAATATAATTATTATGCTAACATTGTTAATGCTTCTTCGGTTGTAGATGCAAATATTCCTTTAACTAATCCTTCAACATCTGGAACAACAATGGATGATGATGATTGTGTTCAAGATTATGAAATTTGGTCTACACTAGGAGAGTATCAACAAACCAGTAGCAGGAATATTGATGAACTACAATTCTACTTGCAAAAGTCCCGTAGCTCCATATAACTGTGCAGGAAGATCTACCGAAATACCACATCTATAGTACCAAATAAACATACAAGGGGATCTACCGGGAACCGCCTGTAGTCCCAATATAAACACACAGCAACAACACAAGGATAATCAACTCAAACCAATTAATATCAAAATAGACAGGTAATTCTAACCTAACATGCTGCACATAATTCACATAAACGGTTTAAGCAGATAGGTCAATTAATACACTTAAGCATGCTTCCCTAAACTACGCAGTAGGCTTAAAATAGAAGTAATGTTCAAGAATAAAGAAACAAAATTAATTTACTTAATGAAAAATGGGTTTCCAACAATTAGCATGTGTACGCACTTGTCACCTCACGTACACGGCATTCATATAACAACAATACCAAATCCTATGGGGAATGATCCCCACACAAGGTTAGACAAGCCACTTACCTTGAACCAGCTCAATTAAATCTATACAACGTTCTTGCCACGAGTATCCGACTCTAAATGGCCCAAATCTATTCAAAGTAATTGTATAATGTGAATAACACTTCAAGTAACTAATTTAATTAATTAATTCTAAGATAATACGCAAAATTAGAAAAAATAACCAAAACACCCCTGGGCCCACATATCGAAATCGGGTAAAATTTATAAATTTGGGATTCTCACACTCTCACGAGTTCAATCATACCAAAAGTACCAAAATGAGACCTTAAATGGTCCCTCAAATCACCACTAATAGCTCTCCAATTAACCAAGACCTAACCTCCAATTTACCACTGATTTTCCTTCAAATTTCATGCTTACAATGATAAAAATCATCATAATAACGAGCTTAGGTACCAAGGAACTTAACTCAATGAATCCCTCTGAAAATATCTCTTGAAAATATTCTCCAAAGCTTCTTCCCGTTTGAAAAGAGATGAAAAATAACTCAAATTCGCGAAGGGCGAAATATATATGTTCTGACCTAGCAAAACTGCATATGTGGTCCAGTTACCGCACTTGCGGACCCGCACCTGCTGTCCCAGGTGCGCATCTGAGGTTCTTCACTTATCCACTAGCTACCGCACCTGCGATGACCTTTTCCCACCTGCGCCTTCGCAGATGCGCCCATATTTTCGCATCTGCGACTCCAGCCTTTCTTCCTCTTGGCCGCATCTGCGGTTTCCCTTTTGCTTCTACGGGATCGCACCTACGGTCCCCAAGCTGCAGGTGCAATTATGACAGCAAACTGAGCAACTTCAGCTGCAAATTCCCAACTATAAACTTCCCGTTAACCATCCGCAATTACCCCGAGGTCCCCGAGACCTCAACCAAAAGCACGAACAAGTCATATACCACCATCCAAACTTATACAAATCTTCAAAACACCTCAAACAACATCGAATCAACCAATTAACATTGGATTCAAGCCTAAGAACTTCAAAAACTCTCAAATTACTCTTGCGATCAAAAGTTAATCAAACCTCGTCTGAATGACTTGAAATTTTACAAGCACGTCACATTCAACATGCTACTCCAACTTCCGAAATTTCATTCCGACCCCGATATCAAAATCTCACTATCGAACCGAAAACTTCAAAAATTCAACTTCCGGCATTTCGAGCCTAATTAAGCTATGTACCTCCAAAATACAATCTGAACACGCCCCTAAGCCCGAAATCAACCAATGGAGCTAACGGAACCAATAGGATTCCATTTCGGTGCCATTTTTATACTGCTCCGACAACGGTCCAAATTCTAAAGATTAAACTCACATTTAGGGACTAAGTATCCTAAAATATTCCGTAACTCAAAATGAAACCTCCCGGCAATTCAGAATAGCATAAATAAATACGGGGAAAACAGTTAATAGAGGATCAGGGCGTTAATTATTATCTTTATACTGTGTTACTTTATACTGTCTCGTTCTTGAATGAAATTAGGGATTCTTTCCTTGATATTGTTGTCCTTTTATTTTGGGACTACGGATGAGTATTCCGGGAGATACCCCTGCACATATATTAGTTTTGACTGTAGTGCGGGATACCAGAGATTCCCAGCACATATATTAAAGATACTAAGAGATCCCTAGCACATATATTGAGGACACCAAGAGATCCTCGAGATACCAAGATATACTCAGCACATATATTGAGGATATCAAGAGGTCCTCGGGATACCAAGAGATCCCTAGTACATATATTGAGGATACCCAGAGATCTTCGGGATACTAAGAGATCCCTAGCACATATATTGAGGATACTGAGAGATCCCTGAGTATTTACACTTGGGACTACGGGACAGGATCCCCGGAGATCCCCTGTCGATATTTTTGCGTACTAGGTGTATGTTGTCTATTATTTCTTCTCATTTACTGATACTGCTTTGATTATACTATTGCACCTTATACTGTCTTACTTTGTATTATATATTGATAACCTGTAGGGCCCTGACCTTCCTCGTCACTAACCAACTGAGGCTAGGCTTGGCACTTACTGAGTACCGCTATGTGTACTCATGCCCTTTCCTGCACATGTTTTTCCGTGTGCAGATCCAGGTACATCAAATCAGCCATATCGTTAGTGAGGCAAGGCGATCTCTAGAGACTTTGAGGTAAATCTGCAATGTCCGCAAACCGAGGAGTCCCTATCTACTCTCTCTTTTTGTTATAGCCCTTCTGTATTTTTTCTTTTGTTTAGACACTCTGGAGTTTAAACACTTTGTAGTTATTCCAGAGCTTGTGATTTCATAAGGTTTCGGGTTTTGGTAAATGTAGTTTCAGTTTGAGAGTTTGTATTGTATATGCCGAGCGGCATCTTAAATATTTCGTTATGTTATTCCACAGTTTTTGGAAAAAATAGTTAATAGGGAATCGGGGCATTAATTCTTAAAATGACCGGCCGGATCGTTACGATTATGGATACTATTAAGCCTAGCTAAAAGTCTCTTTTTTCCGTGAAAGAGATCACCAAAAGTTTTTCTTTTCCAATCCAAAATATTGTTTCTAAAAGATCGAGCAGCATCACACCAGTCATTATATTTCCAACTAGAATTAACCACATTAATGTAATCAGGATTGTGAGCACCAAATTGTCTCTAACCTAAAAGGTTTCTCATAGTTCCCATTAGGCATAGAGTTCAACTTGATCAACAAAGGTCTATGGTTAGGGGGCTTTGGGCAGGTGGGTAACTGAGGCTTCAGGAAAAAGAGTAGCCCATTTATCATTACAGTACACTCTATCTAATCGTTCCAATCATTCCATAACTAGACCTTTCATCCTTTTCTTATGATTTGACCAAGTGAATTTACTCCCTTTAGATCCCAAGTCAAAGAGGTTACAATAATTTATGCTGGACCATAATTTGCACGAGCTATTGAGACTAACAGGTTTACCACCAAATTTCTACTCAACCATTAAAATATCATTAAAATCTCCCCTACTAACCATGGGCCTTTATAGGAATCATAAATATTTTCCAAGTTCTTCCAAAGTACATTTCTGTTAGTCTTACTAGTACTAGCGTAAGTGAAAGAAAAAAGCCAAGAGTAGCGTTTAGGAAGTATCTCAATTATAGCATGAATTTCCTGATCTCGTCTAATAGAGTTTGGGACAGTTACCATATTGTGAGCCCACAGAATAATCAATTCCTCCAGATCTTCCCTCCGCGGGGACCTCGATCATATCCGTAAAATTAAAATCATTAAGAAGGGATGTGTGAGTAGCCATCTTAGTTTCAAGTAAAGTATCCATGCAAGGCCTTTGGGTGTCTATCATATCTCTAAAGTTCCTACTAAAGTTGTCATTGTTAGCACCCCTAGTGTTCCAAATGATAACAGTTGTAGCTCTATTCATCTTTGGATTTGGGTTCTGTAGGTTGACACTCTCATTCTCCCCCGTAGGAGAAGATAGGTTTCTCCATGGAATGATATTATGATTATTGCCAACTTAATTTCCTACTGTTGGATCTTGTGGTGTCTTTTTGTTCATTGTGAACCTGTATAGTACAATTGGACAACTAAAGACCTATCTCACGTCGTGCATCACCTTGAAGAGTGAGACTTTGACTTCGTTTATGTTTGAAAACTCAATTCTCAACCCCCTGTTTGGAGAGGTATCTCCTCCGGTTTGTACATTACATTTTCTCTTGGTTCTTGAGCATTGGGTGATTGAGATGGCTGCATTTCCGTGAGGGCTGGGTAGCTGTTTTATTTTTTAATCTGTGCCAGATAATTCTAGGCATCTCAAGGTATGAGAAGTGGAAATATATTGGCGGGGTCCTTCGATCATAATCGATTGGGGTCCTTCGGTAGGAATGGATTGAAGTGAGTAGGAAGGTTCCAAGTTCTGTATGTTCTGGATTAGAATTGTGTTCATGTTCATGGCTAGAGAACTCAAAAGAGTGTTCAGATATCGTGTTAGACACTTGCTTAATATGAACCAACACTTCTTCATTTCTAGGATTATCAAGACATAAATGTTGTTGAGTTGGAGGGATATTAGTCTTGAAGAAAGTAGTGTCTATATTATCATTATTAAGAGTAATAGTCACGTTGTTGTTCCTACTTTGAGAAGCATAATTGGTTTGGTCCAAATGATTTTTATCCAGGCGTAGTATTTGCATTAGTAGTAGGACTAATTTTGTCATTGTAGGATCCAGCCACGTGGTTGTTATTCTTATTTTGTGTATCCTGCCAACTTAACATGCAATGATTGGTTTCATTAAGTGGATTTGCCTTGTGAGTGGTATTTTCCGAAACAGTGTGCTGGTTATTAGAAGATAATTTAAATTTTTTATTTTTATGATGATGATCAGAATTATATGAACTAGAAATATTAGCACGGATTGAGTGAGATTTCCTTATACACGTGTCATTTACTAGGAGAGGATCTTTTCCTCAATATTTTAGTTTTTGAGTATTAAGATACTTACCCATGGTAGCATCAAAGATTTTGACATTAATACCCGCATCATGTGTGTTCCGGATTGATTCAAACTTTGCTCTTGGAGGATTCTTCTTTCTTTTTGAGAACACCAGTGTCTGCCAATTTTCACCATCTATTTCTTTTGACATTTGTGGAGAGCTTTGTTGCAACGTATTATTTCTTGATTTCTCTAGAACAGATTAGGGACGCGTGGCCTAATCTTTCACATAATTTACATAAGAAATTGTCACCCTCATATAATATTTGCTATTTATGAGAACCAATTAAAATATATGACTTCACTGGCTGATCTAAAGAGACTTCCACACAAAGTCTTGCATAGCGTCCTCACAAGGCTGCTAATGTACATGGATCAACTTTTAATAAACGCCCAATTTTATTTCCAATTCTTCTAAATATAATGACGTCATAAAACTCAGTTGGCAACTGTAACCATACAACAGCAATTTGTTTTTTTGCCTGAGAAGCAACAAAGTTTAGTATCCATTTTTTGTACCGAGAGGAAATACCCATTTATGAACCAGGGGCCATCGTGTAATGCTGTGTTCATATTTTCCTCTAAAGCAAACTTTACTACGTAATAATCAACACCCAAGTTAATTAATGAAATTTTTTCACTAATTCTCCATAAGTCTTGAATTTTCTTGCGAAGATAGTTATGGAGGGTCCGCTTACCTATTAATTTAATAATTACTGAGTACCTCCAATGATGATAGATCAGATGCATATCTTCAGCAGATACGGTGACCCTATAATCTGCATTTGTTTAGTCATCTCCGCCAATACCTTTTGTTATCTTGCTCATGTATCTCCATAGGTGTGTTTAGATCCTCAAAGCATTCCATACAGATAAAGTTCGAGTGCGTATCTGATAGAAGTTTGTCTTTAAAAGTTGGAGTAGAGTCGTGTGTAGCCATCGGGGTTACTATTGGTGCGTATATGATTGTTAATATCCGGCGGTTTGGGAGGGATTTGGGTTGTTTGTTGTAAAGATGGTTGTGGATTTTGCATTCTTCAAGGATGAAAATGGATGAATGATAGTAGGATTTTAGATCTTCTCTCTCTAAATTTGTTGCTTTTAATCTTTGAGACTTTGACTAACATCGAATATAAATATTTTGAAATGCAAAAGTTAGACAATTGTAGTAGGGCACAGTAATTTCAAATTCTAGTTTCATCTCCAAAAGATAAATAAATTGACGCACAATCTTGCACTAAAACTGGTAAACGATCATGCGAAAGGACAATAGGAATAACAGGACAAATGGAGGAAATGGTGATAGCCATTGCATTCAATTCATATGTTTCAATTTTTCCTGGTTTTCACTATTTTCTCATTGGTTATAAAAGGTGTACTCAAAAGAAAAGAAGGTGAGACTACACACATTATGTACCAGATGAGGAGCCGAGAAAATAAAAAATAGTAGTATATCAAGTTAGGCAGCATGCGCTAAATGACACCTATATTTTTTTTCTTTATCCAGACAATTTAACTTATTCAAAATCTATATTTTAAACTCCTCTGACCGTGTGTGTATCTCACTTGCTTGACTTAGATGACACATCATATTCCACGTCCGTTTTTATATTTTATCTACTAAAAACACTTATTATATACCATTTCCTTAAAGAAAAAGAAAAAGAAAAAGTAAAGAAAATCAATGCCTCCATCTCATCTTTTCCCTCAAATTCACGGATTTCTTCTTCCTTGTCCATCTTATATCCCTTCTCCATTCCCATCTCCCTTCTCCGTCTCACTATTTCGTCGATGAATAGTCATTTAGGTATTTTTTAATTAGGCAGTTTAACGCCACATTTTTCTTCTCAGTGACTATCAAGGCGTCGCCGGAGTCAAATATTGTACGCTTGCGGAGATCGATTTGGGGGTGTGGGGGCGAGGAGGGGGAGGGGGAAGGGGGAGATTTTCACAATTAGAAAGGGGAGCGGAGGAAGAAGAAGCTGAGTTGGGGTTCCACGACTAGGATATGTCAAAATTAAATGAAAAGAGAAGAAAATTAGTAATTGATAGCAAAAATGGTCACTTTTAGTAAAGAATTTTTAGGAATTGGGTAAATTTTTCTTCTTTTTCTTTTTGGGGAGGGGGGAAATTGGGGCAGTGAGGATGAAGAAGCGTACAAGGGAGAGGGGTGTTGTTGGGCGAGTGGGTGGATGAGGGGAGCAGT
>MU698361.1:7317-31625 GCA_026770625.1 Nicotiana glauca
TTAATTAATTTAGAAGTATTGCCTAAATTCGAGTGTAATAAATCGAAATATCAAATATGTGTTGAATCTAAGTTTATAAAACATCCTTATAAGTCTGTTGAAAGGAATTCAAATTCTTTAGACTTAATTCAAACTGACATTTGCGATATGAAGTCGACACCATCTCGAGGTGAAAAAAAAAGGTAGTTTATTACTTTTATTGACGATTGCACTAGATATTATTGTGTTTATTTGCTTAATAGTAAGGATGAAGTAATTGAAGCATTTAAGCAATACAAGAATGAGGTAGAAAATCAATTGAATAAAAAGATCAAAATGATTAGAAGTGATAGAGGTGGAGAATATGAATCTCCGTTTGCAGAAATATGTTCGGAATATGGAATTTCCATCAAACTACTGCAACTTACACACCTCAATCCAACAGAATTGCGTAAAGGAAAAAGGAAATGATGAGTTCTTTATTATTAAGTTCCGAACCGCAAAGTTTGTGGGGGGGAAGCTCTCCTTATAGCTAACTGGATACTCAACAGAGTACCCCATAGCAAAACGCAATCTATTCCATATGAAAAATGAAAAGGAAGAAAACCCAACTTGAAATATTTCAAAGTGTGGGGGTCTAGCAAAGGTACAAGTTTATTTACCTAAAAGGGTTAAAATCGGCCCAAAAATAGTAGATTGCGTTTTCATTGGATATGCTACAAACAGTAAAGCATGTCGATTTTTGGTGCATAAATCTGATAATCCCGAGATACATGTTAATATGGTAATGAAATCAGATAATGTTGAATTCTTTGAAAGCATCTATCAGTATAAAACTGAAAGCGAGTCGTTAAGTGAAAGACCTAAACGAACTCGGGAAGAACCAAAGGAAAATACTCCAAATATAGAAGATCCAAGGCGTGGCAAACGTCAAAGAACATCTACTTTCTTTGGACCAAATTTTGTGACATTCTTGCTCGAAAATGAGCCTCAAACTTTTAAATCAATTATGTCGTCTTCTGATTCAGCATTTTGGAAAGAGTCAGTTAATAGTGAGATTCAATCAATTTTGGATAACCATGCATGGTAATTGGTTGATCTTCCTTCAGGAAATAAGCCTTTAGGTTCGAAATGGATCTTTAAACACAAAATTAAAGCTGATGGCACTATTGACAAATATAAGGCAAGACTTGTTGTCAAAGGTTATAAACAAAATGAAGGCCTTGATTACTTTAACACTTACTCGCCAGTAACAAGGATAACATCTATTAGGGTGTTAGTGGCACTAGCGGCTGTGTATGGTCTTGAAATCCATCAAATGGATGTTAAAACAGCTTTCCTAAATGGAGAATTGGAGGAATAGATTTACATGGAACAATCTGAGAGTTTTGTGGTTCCTGGTAAAGAAAAGAAAATGTGCAAACTTGTTAAGTCGCTTTATGGACTTAAACAAGCACCCAAACAATGACATGCAAAATTTGACCAAACAACGTTGGCAAATGGATTTAAAATCAACGAGTGTGACAAATCTGTTTACATTAAAAACACTTCAGGTCATGAAGTTATTGTTTGTTTATATGTTGATGACATGTTGATAATGAGCAAAAGTATGACAGATATAAATGCTACAAAACGAATGTTGGCTAGCAAATTTGACATGAAAGACTTAGGAGTTGCTGATTTGATCTTAGGAATCAGAATTCACAAGACTCCATAATGTCTAGCATTATCACAGTCTCAATACATTGAAAAGGTACTTGACAAGTTCAAGTATTTAGATTTCAAAATTGCCAAGACTCCAATTGACGTGAGTTATGCACTTCAAAAGAATGAAGGTGAAAGTGACTCACAACTGGACTATGCAAGAGTATTGGGAAGTTTGATGTATATCATGAATCGTATACGACCAGATATAGCATGTGCTATTAGCAAACTGAGTCGGTTTACAAGCAATCCCAATCAAATACATTGGATGGCAATGAAACGAGTTTTGGGGTATCTGAAACATACCCAAAATTATACTTTGCATTATAACAAATATCCTTTTGTGATCGAGGGATATAATGATGCAAATTGGATCACCAGATTATATGAAATTAAATCCACGAGTGGATATGTTTTCACAATTGGGGTGGAGCAGTGTCTTGAAAATCATTCAAACAAACATGCATCGCCCGTTCTATAATGGAATCTGAATTCATAGCTTTAGATAAGACCGATGAGGAAGCTGAATGGCTCCGAAATTTCTTGGAATATATTCCATTTTGGCCCATACCTTTGGCACCTATTTATATACATTGTGATAGTCAAGCAGCAATAGGTAGGGCAGGGAGTGTTATGTATAACGAAAAATCTCGTCATATTCGACGGAGACACAATACCGTTAAACAACTACTCTCTAGTGGTATTATCACAATTGACTACGTAATGTCAAGAGATAACGTGTCGGGTCCACTTACAAAAGGCCTATCTAGAGAGGCAGTTGAAAGATCATTAAAGGGAATGGGGTTAAAGGCCTAGGATAAGTCATCATGACGGTAACTCTACCTAGCAGACTGGAGATCCCAAGAGCTAGGTTCAAAGAGATCAAACAAACTTATGAATGACGATTCAACATTGTCAGATAACTCAACCCATTCTCGTGATGAAGACAATGTTCAAAAAAATGAGGTAAAGTATTAAGGCTTTTTGATGAGTCAATAAAGCTTAAAGCTTTTTAATGATTTGCTAAGTCTGGTAGGATATGACCAGATAGTGTGTCTTTAGGATTACACATTTAGGAATCACCTATGTGAGTGTAAAGTGTAAGCCGCTTCAAGGAGAATAAACGTAAAGGCCCATTCTCTAAACACTGATGAAACCAGGCGGTGTTCATGGCTGAAACGAACACAACCGTGAGAACCATAGATGGTTAAGGATTGATTGTGTGACTTATGTTGTCTAGGTATACAACAAATCTCGACGATTCAAAGATATTAAATCTACCGATTGACCGAGTATATCCGATATAAGTTTACTACAGAAAGTTTAAAGGGAAACCTACTTATCCAGATGCAATCAATTCTTGCATGTAAAACACACACATGTCCGTGAATTCTTTTAAGTTTATAGATTTCCCATTTATGTGGGGGATTGTTGGATTTTTGTTATTATTTATTAATAACAAAAGAGGTGTAAATGGAAAATGGTGGGAAAAGAAATGGAGGGAAGTAAAATTTTGAATGAGTTCATTTCACTAATGCACTTTGTCCCTCATTGGTAGAAGGAAAGAAAATCTTTGTGTATATATAGAGAAGCTCACCTTTTAGCTCTTAAAGAGCTAAGAAGAAGGCAAGCCTCATGCCGTCGTTGTCGTCGCTCGCTCGGTTCGGCTTCGGCTTCGGCATTGGATTTGGATTTGGATTTGGATTTGGTCAACGATTGATTGATTAATCTTTTTGGACAAAATTCTTTTTAAATATTTAATTAATTAATTAAAGAAAATTCAAGCCAGAATAACCCATGACCCAGCATCGAAATTGGCTATAAATACACCTTCAAATCCTAGAATATTTACTTACGGAATTTCTGATAATATTTTTCTTCTTCTGCACAAAAGTTCCAGTGTGTTTTGCAGCCTTCAAGTGGTTCGCTGTTCACCGGCGTTTTTGGTACCAACACTCCGGTGAGTTAAATCGTTCTATCCTGTGAGGATATATTCCATAACCTCGGGTACTTGAGAGGAATAATTTCCTTAAGGACACACTGTGTATTCAGTGGGCTCGATTTGTTCCTATAACGTTTCAAAATTTATTTTGAAGTTTAAATACTGTTTTCAGAATTTATTTCTACTAACTTTCTATTTTTGTTTTTCAGAAAGATTACTATTTTATTTATTTACAGCAATACAGATTAATAACACAAACTTCTGACATAAATGCCGAAGTTTGAATTGATTGAACTTTATGAACTAAATGTTAGGATTCTTGAAAGTTTGAAAAAGCGGGTCTTCACTATTTTAAAATTATCATGTATTTTTAATATATTGTAAATATCGGTATGTTTTTAACATTAATCGAAAAGTGGCTACTGACAAAAGTGAATTTAGGATTTGAGGTTTATGTGTTCTTACAACAATTTTGATTAATATACTATACTAACTAGACCAGCGGATTGAGTCATGTTTGACCATAAATTATAGAATTTGGTTCAAATAATTAAATTTTTACAAATGAGGGTTAATCTTAGCTAACAATAATGTCTCTAAGATGGAGTTCTTAAAAAAGTAACAAGTACTATGTAGAAATATTCGGATAGCGACGACAACATGCAATAAATGTTCCAAAAATCAAAGGCGATAGGGTAACATTCAATATTAATGAATAGCAATAAATGACATTTAAGTAAATAGAATGAACGAGTCACCCAAGAAACGATGAAATTAGTGAATGTTCTTTTTGACAATAATGAGTGATGGACAATTCTTCGAATGTTTGAGTTATTCTCGGATCTAGTGGAAAAGTGTAGACAAGAATCTCAGCGAAAAGGTGATGTTTGTATATTAGCAATTAGATCCGATTCGCTTTCTCAAGTTAAAGTGTATTTTTTACAAATGAATATCACATGTCCCTTATCATTATGTCATTTTCTATTTATAGGGAACATGTTCATATAAAAGAAAACCCTCAATAATATCAACTAGAATATTCTCTCTAATATCCTATCTTGAAAACTAGCCGTTATAATTTTGTCAAGAGTGTTCGACCTTACCCCTTGACCTTGTTGACTCCTCGACCGTAGCCTTTGCTGATAATTAGATTACTTTGACACGCGACGTCCCAAGAATGCTTTACTAACACCGTTTAAAGATAGATTTTGACTCATACAAGTCCAAACTAACTTCTTTCACATATTAAAAGCCCGTTTGGATTGACTTATTTTAAGTACTTTTAAGCCAAAATAGTTTTTAAGTCATTTTGTAGTGTTTGGATAAAGTAAAAAAAATGCTTTTAAGCACTTATTTTTAAGCTAAAATGACAACAAAAAGCTAAAAACCAAAAGCTAGAATCCTAACTTAAGGTTTAAAATCTATTTTGGCTTAAAAGCTACTTAAAATAAGCTCATCCAAACGGCTCTAAATAGATTTCTTAATATAAATATTACTTGAGCGAAAATTATTAAATTCACGTAAAGTCAAACATTAATATTATAGGTCCGGCCGCCTACTCGTGCACATTCCAAATTGGCTTGGCATTCTTTAGTTGGCACGATGGTATGTCTGGCTCTACGTCAATTTTAGCTGAAGAAGCTAAAGAGAAAATTAAGCCCCAACTATTTTAACAGGGTGTTCTCGTTCCAACCGAAGTACACTGCAGCTCCAACCTACGCCCTAACGGCTATTGGTCTGTACTTGTATTAATTTTCACTATCCCTTATTTCCTAATGGAGTCTTTCCCCTTTGTTTAACGTACCAGTCCTGATCTCGATCGATCTTTCACTTGATTTCGCTGATAAACAAAAACGATATAGAGCTTAACATTGGTTCCTCTTCGCCCCTCTCCTTTCTTAAAGAGAAGTAAAATGGGGAAGAGTAGATCGTCTGCCAATAGGTGGAGGTACATCAATCCATCTTACTATTTGAAACGCCCTAAGCGTCTCGCATTGCTTTTCATTGTTTTTGTATTTGGTACTTTCTTCTTTTGGGATCGACAAACTTTAGTACGAGATCACCAGGTACTTTTTGTTCTTCCCTACTTCATTACCAACTCCCTTTATTTGAAATTATCACTCTTAACTTCCGTAATTTTGCTAATTGATTCTGCCGTTGCTAGTTTCCGTTTTAATTATCAGCTAGTTTGTTGCTTTGTTACAACAATAACACTGTCTATGTTTTCCTGGTGAATCTATGTGTTCCAATTGTGGAATTGAGAGCCCCATTTGACGTACCAGACTTGTATGTTGTATCTGTATTTGAGGAGTCATCATTAAATTTGATAGACTATATTTCGGAAGATTCAAGGTAGTTCAACTTTTTACTGGATTTATCTCTTGTGTTTTTGTCGGTAGGCCATTCATACAATGAATTCAAGTAGAACTTACAAAATGTATTAGCAAGTCTCTTCTCCTATCAAAGAGTTAACTGTCAACGGCAACACTGAGTATGGGGATTGAAGAGTTCTCAGCGATATTTGATTTTTGGTTACATAGACTGAGATATATAGGCATTCATTTCAGAGATCTTCTAGTTGCTGCAGGACAATATTTTTGAGGTTCTCTTATTGATAATTGAAACGTAAGTTGGTTTACGGTGGTAATATCACCCTTGATAATAAATTGTTTAGCAAGGAGCAACAAAAACAACTACACCTTAGTCCCAAACTAATTCAGAACTTCTGAAGAAATGTGGCTGCTGGGATCCGTCCCCAGGTCTTTACGGCCAGAACTTGGAATTCTACTATACTAGACCCACGTTGAAAATAGAGATGCAACAAGAAGACTCCCTAGGGGTCACGAAACCTAGTACGGCCGTTGTCCAATCCTAATACTCTAGTGCTTTCTATTTATTGGTTGCAAGCACCTTGGGATATTTGGTTTTCTAGCTAGTAGTACCAAAGTTCTAGTGATTTTTTATGCTTATTGCCTTTCAGTTTATATAGAATTTTCTTCTTCTGTTTCATGGGATCTTCTTGTGATGTAGAAGTTTATTTATATATATACTTTATAAGCAAGCTAGTGGTTCTTAGATGCATTTGTTATTTGGTCATTTTTGAAGTTTTAAATTCAGTTTGTCTTGCAATTTGTCAATGAACTTGTGATTTTGCAGGAAGAGATCTCTAAGTTGCATGAAGAAGTGATACGGTTGCAAAATCTGGTAAGCAGTTTCTGCTTTTCTTTTCAAAATCTGAACTGGTATGTTTAATTTTCACCTCTTATGTAAATCTTGGCTTGTGGGGAAAATCTCTATAATAGAGCTTCTTATAATTTTGCTGGTAAGTAGCCCTTTCTCTTTTTTTTTTCTTTTTTCTTTTGAAAGGAGTAAGTAGCCCTTTCTCCTCCTTCCAACTGAATGAAAAAGATTGTTTCACTGTTTAGAATTGAAAACCTGATAAAGTTATAATTCTTGCAATTTGGTTCAACCATCTTTTATGTTGTAATAAAAATACTTATGCCTATGTGGGAGAGGTATTTGAGGACAGCAATGGTGAATATAGTGGTGGTGCGGGCAATAGGTTTGGCAACAGTGGTGGTGGAAGGAATAGATGGGCCCCATCTGTGTTCTAGCAGGTTTATGCTGCAACTGATCTTGTTGTTAGGGCTTGCTAGGTCTTTTTTGTAAAAGAACATATAACGAACATCACTTGTTTGGGCAAAGTCCATCTAGTTTTCTACTGTTTATTGTGGTCGCTTTCAAAATTCTTGGGGTTTTAAATATTTCGTTCTGTTGTTATTGTTGTTGTTGTTTTTTTCTTCATCATGATTTAATTGCTGGCTTTGTTTCCATTTATGGTCTTGTTTACTGTAGCTGGAAGAGTTGAAGAATGGTCGAGGTGTATCAGGTGAAAAGATGAATTTTTTTCGCAGTGGTGGTGATGTGGTGAAGAAAAAGGATTTCGCTGATGACCCCATTGATGCTCAGCGAAGAGAAAAAGTGAAAGATGCTATGCTTCACGCCTGGAGTTCATATGAAAAATATGCATGGGGCCATGATGAACTTCAGGTCTGGTTGTTGCTACTAAAAAGTCTTCTTTGTAGAAATATTGCCTTTGTGCCATTATGTTTAGTCACTTAGCAGTCAGATCTTTGGTGGAGGCATTTCAGTTGGCCCGTTAAATGCTTTACCCCGTTGATTGATTTCTTATATTTTGTTTCTCTACTTGGAGTGGTTGTGAACACTTTGTATGCCTTACCCTTAAGCTGATCATTTAAATGCGAGTCTTCATATTTTCGTCATCCTTAATATTTGTTGGGAAAATGTTGGATCAAGAGCTTCATCCCAGTCGTAGAATAATTTACATTCTGAAATGTAATTTCATCCTTGGTGGTGTATGTTTTAGGTTTATTTGGCTACAAGCTGAAGAATAAGTTAGACCTACATAGGTATCGATCTTATGTTGTTAGTTCTTTCCTTTGTACAAAATAGTATCTTGTACTCAAAATTACTGATTAAACAAAATCTTGTACTCAAGGGTTTCTCAGATAAAAAGGAGTTACCTCAAAATTTAAATATGTGAAAGGGTGAAGTCTCAAACTCTCAATTAATTAATACCCCCACTTTATATTTTTGTTTCAAATACTCTCACTTGACACTATTGGTGAAATTATGGCCACTCCAAAGTGACTAACTCTCTAGCTAAAAGAAACCTTTGCCTTTTCTTTTACCTTTTAATTTTAATTTTGTCCTTTTACTATTGATCTAACGGAAAAATCATAGCTTTTTACTTTGTAGCATCTAATTTAACCTTATATCCACTCTTTAAATAAACATAAAGAAGTTACATATTATTATTTCTCATCCCAAGAATCCTTTCATGTCGAAGTACGGTTTAGAACACTAGGAGTTGTCGAGATGTAGGAAGATTATTCATACAATTGGATTCTCAAAAAGTTTATCAAGAATTTTGAGTATCCTGGTAATGAAGATAACACTATCATCTTTTAAGCTCTTTCTATGTTAAAGCTTTGAGAGAGGAGCATTAGTGCAATCAAAAGTGAAAACTTCAGTCTTCTGCATTTGCAATAACTTCTATGGGGAAATTTTTTATTTGAGCATGGTAACAACAGGTATTTTATTAACAATTAAAGTAGTCCTTAGCACAAACAAAGTTACAGGACCCCAAAAGAAAAAGAAACAAAAAGATAGTCTCGTGCTAGTTACAAAGATCGCAAGATGTCAACTGCAGAATCTACATCTTCTACAAGATTAAACAATCAGTTACGGAGAAAGTAAATAAGCACTGTAGTAAGTATTTTGTTGCACATGATATTTCCTGTTCTTCTTAAAAACTAAAAAGTTTGTCTGCAAGGTAAAAACTTGTGGAAGTTTTTTATGATTATGGTATTTGGGCTCTGCTTCCGAGTATAATAGCTTTATGTTGAACAAATCTTATTCTTGATGGAATTGCTAGCTTCATATATGATTTATTCGACTCTTTACTTCCCTATTTCTTTTTCTTTCTTTGACTGAACACGTGATTTAAGATCAAATTCACCCAGAAGCTTATACCTGTTAGCAAAATATTCCTAGACAGAATCTATATGGAATTGGTATTAGTTCTCAAGTTCTCAATGACTTTTTTTTGTGGTGACTATAATTTTATGACAATCAGAAAGGAAATGAAAATTTGTAAGAGAGATCCCTTTTTGTTCGTTGTTCAGTACTGAATCTAAGAGGATAAATTTTCCTTGATACTTTTCGAACTGTTTCTGCTATGTGCTTGTGGAAATTTATACTATATCCTCTATTGGACATGTGCCTGTATTGATTTGATTGTCATGATAAACCTTTGCAATGCCAGCCACAAACAAAGAAAGGTGTTGACAGTTTTGGTGGTCTTGGGGCAACATTAATAGATTCTCTTGACACACTGTATATCATGGGCCTGGATAAGCAGTTTCAGAGAGCTAGAGAGTGAGTTCATTATTCTCTCGCCCCTAAAAGCCCCGAATTATCTTTCTTATTCTAATTCAGGAATTAGTTGTATTATAACTTAAAATTTTGTGATTGCTCTTGATTGTACCTTTTCCCTTTCTTTCTAGATTGAGAGCTTTTCTATGTGAAAACCAGCTTTGTATATGTGGATACATTATCTTTTACTTTATCTTATTTGACGGTGATCTCTCCCCTGCACACAATAACCACGGTTGTCTTTGACAATATTACTTATGGTCCTAGTTTTGTTGTGAAGAAGAAAATGAATTGTTAAAATTTTATTTAAATATGACCGGGAATCATCAGAATCAAGTAATTGGTGCATGCGATAATGTTAAAATGCATCTGGAATTAGTAAAACATTTTATACTAATCGTCATCTCTGTGATTAACGTCTGCAGTTCTCCTAACTGCCTCCTCCTCAACAGCCAGAGTCCCCAAAGTCCTCACCCAGTGAGAGACTGCTAGAGTTCTGTGTTTCCTTGGATTGTGGATTTGATGTCTGGCATTTTGACTTTCCAAAATAATTGAAGTGTCAATTTCATTATATCCCTTTTACTTCTGGGTTTTAGGGTTATGTATTAGGTGTACTTTTTGCTCTCTGTGAAACAATATTGCCAGGTGATAGATATTTGTAACTTTATACATTTTCGTGCTTCAGTTAAGAGTTCATTGCTTGTGGCTAACAAGTTATTGATGGCAGGTGGGTTGCAAGCTCCTTGGATTTCAACAAGAATTATGATGCCAGTGTTTTTGAGACAACCATAAGGTTTCTTTATAAGGTTTAATATGCTTTTGTAATGAGTGTACTTGGATTCCTGATACCTTTTATCAGCTTTAACGATTTGTTTCTATGTTTTTTTGTTTCAATGTTTCTTTATGCAATTCAACAACAGAGTTGTAGGTGGACTTCTTAGTGCATATGATCTCTCTGGTGATAAGCTTTTCCTTGATAAGGCTAAAGATATTGCTGACAGACTGTTGCCTGCATGGAATACACCATCTGGCATCCCTTACAACATTATCAACTTATCACATGGGAATCCGCATAATCTTGGGTGGACAGGGGTAATTTTGAACTATACCAAATTCAAGTTGATTTCCGCTGTAGTATAACTCATGTATCTCATGCTGGAAAGGATATAGGGCATTATTCTAAATTTTATTTGACGAGTCATTTGATGCTTTACCCTGCATCATTAGGAGAAGAATATCTAAAAGGGGAACTGTGTGAATGAAGAATCGTACGTTATTAAATGCTCTAATTTTCTTAAAATATACTTAAAGGATCTTATGATCCAATCCTTGTTTTCTCTCTTTCTCGCATCTCCTCCAGGCGTTCTCCCAACTGACTTCAGCTTGCTGGGAGAAACATGTCTGTTGCAACTTAGCAATTGCAGTTCTCTAGGAAACTGTCCCACATACTCTCAACTTGTTTGTGCAGCCAGCCATCTTGTAATGATGTCCTTTTCCTGAAATGTTCTCCTGTGGGAATCCAGCTCTCTTCTTTTTAATTGCTTTTTATTTCTTTTCTTTGGGGCATATTAGGGAGCTGCAGGGCCGTGAGGCTGTTGTGCAGCCACTGCGATATATGGTTTTTACTTGTTCTTTTCCTCTTAAAGACTTGGACAGAGTCTTTTTTTGCACACCAATGACTATCTTTTGAAATCTGAATATTTCAGTCTCATGGCATGTGATATATGATGCTTAAATTTTCTATGCACTGAACACATGGAACACATATATGTAATTACATCGCTGTAGTTCTAGTGTACATTTGGTGAAATTATTGTGCTCCCTGCTCTCAGGGTAATAGTATCCTGGCAGATTCTGCCTCTGAGCAGCTTGAATTTATTGCTCTTTCGCAAAGGACAGGAGACTCAAAGTATCAACAGAAGGTATGTGCCAATAGAATTTCTCAAAAGTATAACATTTTGATAACTACTAGTCCCTCCGTTCCAATTTATGTGATCCTATTTCCTTTTGGTCCGTTCCAAAAAGAATGACCCTTTTCTAAATTTGGAAACAATTTAGCTTAAACTTACAACTCTACCCTCAATGAGAAGCTTTTATAACCACACAAATATTCTAGGCCCCTTTTTGACTTGTTTAGGACCACAAATTCCAAAGTTCTCATTTTTTCTTTAAACTCCGTATCCAGTCAAACAGGTTCACATAAATTGGAACAGAGGGAGTAGTCAATAAAACTACAATTCCAAAATTGGCATGGTAGACAATTGATTAAGCTACACATACTTAAAACGATGTTCTGCTAGTGACCGAATGGCATATGTTCCTATTTCAGGTGGAGAATGTTATCTTAGAACTTAACAGAACTTTTCCAGATGATGGTTTGCTTCCAATACACATTAATCCCGAGAGAGGAACAACGTCATACTCCACTATAACGTTTGGGGCCATGGGGGACAGGTAGCTTTCATTTATCTTTCTCCATATGACAGATCTGATAATGTGAACCTAAAGAGGACTGGTATCACCATATCCGTCTGTTCACTGGCATTTAGTTTTCCTTTGTTTCTTTTGTACATTTAGATAGTAAAACTATGTTTTCAGCTTTTATGAATATTTACTCAAGGCCTGGATACAAGGAAACAAAACAGCTGCTGTGGGACACTACAGGTAAGAAGCTTAAGTTTAAATTTTCTTTATTTGTTTTTACTTTTCATTTTCCTATTTGAAACTTCAAGTGGTTTCCTGTTTTGACATGATGGATTGCAGTTCTGATGGATCCGTAACTGTAAAGTGTATAAACTAATGCTAGAATACTTTGTCGGGCCTGAATTCAAGTCTTTGTCATGCATCACGACCTAACACATAGAAATAAAGTTAAATGTTTACATGTGTAGTGTACTACCAAGAAGCCCAATCAGAGGAAAAACATGAATTTAGACCGAACATGGCAAGGTCTGCGTACACCCTGCCCTCCACAGACCCCACGGTGTGGGATAATACTGGGTATGTTGTTTTTGTTGATGACCATTAAGGAGAAAAAATGACAACTTGCTGAGGAGTTGATGTGATCTAAATACATAAAAGTAGGCGTGGAATATTAGAGCTGTTGCTATTATAATATCATTCGATATATTAAGGAGAAAAAATGACAACTTGCTGAGGAGTGGATGTGATCTAAATACATAAAAGAAGGCGTGGAATATTAGAGCTGTTGCTATTATAATATCATTCGATATATTAAGGAGAAAAAATGACAACTTGCTGAGGAGTGGATGTGATCTAAATACATAAAAGAAGGCGTGGAATATTAGAGCTGTTGCTATTATAATATCATTCGATATATTAAGGAGAAAAAATGACAACTTGCTGAGGAGTTGATGTGATCTAAATACATAAAAGTAGGCGTGGAATATTAGAGCTGTTGCTATTATAATATCATTCGATATATACGTATAAATATCGAAGTAAGAGAGATTAAATTTACTGCTACTTTTTTAATCTAAAAAGAAATTTCCTGCTATTTTTATATCATTCTGATAAATACATAATATCAAACCTGAGCTGCATCGGGAGCCTTAATGAGGACGTTGTTACTTCGATACGTATAAATATCGAAGTAAGAGAGATTAAATTTACTGCTACTTTTTTAATTTAAAAAGAAATTTCCTGCTATTTTTATATCTTTCTGATAAATACATAATATCAAACCTGAACTGCATCGGGAGCCTTAATGAGGACATTGTTATATACTCCATCACTTTTTCCAAGAAGGGCAAAACTTAAAATCTTGATTAACATGTAACTATAATACTCTTTCTGTGTCGCGTTCTTGCACTCTTGTTACATCTTCCAAGCATCACTTTAACATGTTTCTAAAAGTTCAGATACGGCAATCCTAAGTTTCAAATACTTTGTTTTCTAACTTTCTTGCTAGTCAAACTATGAAACTAGATTAGTCAAAACGATCAAAATTTAGTGCAGGATGTCCTTATGGATTATCTTGATTAGCAGCTGTAAGCTCTGTTCTGCAGAAACTAATTTCAAGACCATAGAACTGGGGGTTTATGGGCAGCATCTTTCCTTTGAGAAATGCAAAGCGAGCTCCTTATCCTTTACTGCTCTGAAGTGCAGGAAGATGAAATTGGTTATTGTTGGAAAACTTTGTGTTATAATTGCTTAGTTAGAACCAAAAGGATCAGAAATGTGGACCAAGTCAAAGTATGTCAATGCATATTTCTTTCCTGAGATTTTTAATGAGTATGATGTTCTTTTGCAACTTGCAATCTTAAGTGTATTACATACAGTTCTTCCATTTAATTTCCAAATAGAAAAATGTGGGAGACATCAATGAAAGGTCTTTTAAGCTTGGTGCGGAGGACTACCCCATCATCTTTTGCTTATATTGGTGAGAAGATCGGAAGTTCTTTAAATGACAAGGTGATGTATAGGGTTCAAATTGGTAGCTGGGAGTTGTGGTGATGTGTGTTATTCTTATATCCTGTTTAATCTACCCTTTTTTGAATTCTATACAGATGGATGAACTTGCATGCTTCGCTCCAGGAATGTTAGCTTTAGGGTCGTTTGGTTATGGTCCTGATGAGTCTCAGAAGTTCTTATCACTGGCAGAAGAGGTAAATTTGAACTTGTAGAGCACTAAACTATGGTTTGACTTAAGTTCTTATTTGACCATCGATCTATGATGGAGAAGTTTTGCATCAACTTTGAGTATGAGGTTGTTTAGGTTACATTGGACATTGTTCTGCCTACTCCAGATGATTGCTTGGTTTACTTTAATTTATTTGGTGGGGTTACAGAGTGAAGCATGAAACAACCTATGAAATAACATGTAGGTCTTGAATGTGGGGTACAGTCCAGATTTTATCATTCAACCTTCTAACTTTCTCTTCAGATAAAAGGGAAAGAAGGCACATAGGATCAGTGGGCTTAATCTGTTGCATATTGACTACTTCCATTATTGCTCGTTAGAATAGGAAGCTTGAGTGTTGCTATTTTACTGGATATGTTGACCTCTTCTTGCAGCTTGCTTGGACTTGCTATAACTTCTACCAGTCAACACCTACAAAATTGGCAGGAGAAAACTATTTCTTTAATGATGATGGGCAGGTTGATTTTACCAATTATTTTATTGGTACATATTTGTTATTGTTGTTTGCTTATGCTGATAAAGTATTTGTGGTTGTTTTTCAGGATATGACTGTGGGCACGTCATGGAACATACTAAGGCCAGAAACGGTTGAGTCTCTATTTTACCTCTGGCGTTTAACTGGAAACAAGACATACCAAGAGTGGGGTTGGAACATATTTCAAGCATTTGAAAAGAACTCGAGAATAGAGTCTGGATATGTTGGACTTAAAGATGTAAGTAAAACTCAGACTCCTAACTCTAGTTGGTGATTTTGTTAAAGATTAATTCATGTGAAAGAATCTGAGCATCCAACCCAAAACTTTAAGGCAATGGGTGGAGTGATCCAGGACATTACCTTAGGGGCTGTTCGGTTCAAAACCAGGATATCCCATAATCCTGGGATTAGAACCGGGACTATAACCTGGATAATTATCCCACCTTCTATATGGGATAAGAGTTAAGTTATACCTAGATTCTGGTATAACAAGAATATCGGGTTTAGCTAATACCTCCAACCAACACGGGATAAGTTTAATCCCAAAATTTATACCGGGATAACCCACCTAATCCCTTGAACCAAACGACCCATTTCATAACCAATGAAAGACAAGTGTATTCTCTGACATCCTCCCGTATGTGTAACCCGATTCTCGAGATGTTTTGGACATCTATTTTTAACGTGTTGTTGGTGTTTGTCCCAGGTTAATACCGGCGTGCAAGACGATATGATGCAAAGCTTTTTCCTTGCAGAGACTCTTAAATATCTCTACCTTCTTTTCTCACCCTCTTCAATCATTCCACTGGATGAGTGGGTCTTCAACACAGAGGCCCACCCCATAAAAATTGTTAGCCGGAATGATCCAGCAGTGAGTTCTGGAAGTTCAGTTGGACAAACAACATCATATAGGCGGCCACGGACCAGGAGAGAAGGCCGATTTGGTAATAAGTAGCTTCACAGGTCATTATTAGTTTAGTTGTTGATTCAAAAGGCCAACTTGGGATTTGGGATTCAAGTGCAATTTTGCTTGGCACTTCTTTCAACCAGATTGGTGGAATTTTTCACCCCAACATTGATAAAATGTTCAGTATAGGAGAAGTTATGAGTATGTAGCATAGTTATTTAGTTTCCTTTTATACGTTTCCTTAATACTAGCGACTGGAGTACAGGGCATTTGGTTGCGGGTAGCTCTATATTTTTTGGGGCTGGATGACTGGACGAGTATTTGTATATCATTCCTTTTTATTTTGCGTTTTTTTAAAATATAGTAGGTAAATTCTCATTTCAAAGACTGTGGACAACCTCTTTGCCCAGCTCGAGCCATGGTTGAGGATCAAATTTATGTCCGAGTAACTTTTGATTTTAGTGCTGTGAGTCAGTCGGGGTAATATTGTCTGTTGGAATGTACCTCAGAAGCCTTTACTCTTGAGCCGAGAGTCTCCTGGAAACAGCCTCTCTGCCCTTTTCGGGGTAAGGGTAAGTTCTGCGTATACTCTACTCTCCCCAAACTCCACTAGTGGAATTTTACTGGATATGTTGTTGTTGGAATGTATCTCAGAACTGAGATCCTAGGAGCTTGTTAATCCGCCTTCACGTACTATTTTACGTTAAATTTCTTTAATTGCGAAATAGTAAAGCTATGTCGGTGAATTTCAAATGTTTTCCGAAGGGGAAAAAAAAAGCAGCAAAGCTAAAGCAAATAACAAGGAAGTCATGGTTTTTGTTCTCAAACTCGACCACCTTCGTACAACTACAACCCTCTTTTTTGTCCTTTTTGAAATTATAATTTGGTCAAAGATGTTCTATTTTGGCTGAAAGTATCTTTTTATTCAAAATTATGTATACTGTTTTAATCTTATCCTTATAGGAACCTAAAAAAGCTTTAGGATTTTAGTGATATTTTTTCGAAAAGACAAGCAAACAGTAATTTTTTCAGGAATAAAATAAACCAATTCTTTCACTTTTAGTTCTTTCCGGTAGTTTGGTAGGATTGGTAGGATGTATAAGAAAAGTATTGAATTTGCATAGTGTATTAGTAAAATTGATACTTGTTATGTCGGGATTAGTTCATATCAACTATTTGGTTTGGTCATTGGTGTATTAAAGATTTTAAAAAGGCAATTTTGTCTTTATACGCTTATCCATGTATTAAAAATTATGGTATTGTTAATGTTATAGTTTGCTATGTTTAAAAATAGTATTGAATATGATATATAACAAGTACAAATATTAGTTATATATAGGTTAAAAGATGCTACAACAAACTAGTAAAATCTCACAAACCCTTATCCCGGAGGGGCGGAGAGGCTGCTTTTAATTTCAAAACAGTAACAACCACAGTACTATAAAAAAACGGAAAAATAGTGTGGACACAATATACACAACTAATAATCCAAGACAATACCTTAATAGACTAGCTCCACTCCGGGCATATAGGTTAAAAATCACTAATCAAATAAAAGATTAATAATATTAAAATTAATAGTACATGTATTATTTTTTCTAATATATTATCTTAAACCAAATTGTGTTATCTAACCAAAGACAAACATAACAGGTGCTGAGGGCTGTTGCGTGAGTCCTCAGTCAATTGACGGCAGAGGCCCAACATAATGCTCACAAAAGTTTGAGGGGACAACGCATTTGGGGAATATGCTCCTTTTGCCTATGGAGAATTTCTTGCTTGAGAGGACTTTCCGATTCTCAACTCCGTCTCCATTTCCATTTCTCTGTCTCTCTGCAGCTCCATTTCTGTAAGCAATGAGCGTGAATAGAGCTCCTACAGTGTAGAACCCTAAACCCCAAACCTTTATGGGAATTGCCAACTATTTTTAGATTACATCAGTCTTCTTTTTCACGCATTGATGCCTACCCCTCGTGTTCTCTCTGCTCTTCGCCGCTTTCGCCATAGCTATCAAGGCTCCCATTCCAGTTCTCTATCTGTAGCGCTCTCGCCTTTACAAAAGAAATTCGATTTTGATGCTTTTCACTCTTGCCCATCCAAACTCCAAGAAGAAGAAACTGAACCTCATTTCGATGCTTATAATAAATTTCATTGCAATCCGAGCTCCCAGCTCAGTGGAGGAAGTCCGTCACCGTCTTCATTCTCGTTGCGCAGTTTATTCTCGGTTAATTCCTCGCGAAATGTAGTCTTATTGTCTTCAATTTCCAGAAGAAATAGTCACCTGTTCTTCAGCCGGGGTAAGCAAAATATTATTCCCTATACTTAAATAGAGCTGTTCATTATGTGTAGTGTTAGCATCATGTTTAACATAATTGCTCTTTTGCAGGTTTGATTACCAGAGCTAAGAAGATAAGGACGATTGAGGTGGATGATCATGGGTAACGTGTGTTGTTCTCCTCATATATGATGCTCTTCTATTTCTTTTAAGACACAACAATTGTATAAATGGCCTTACTGGTTTCTAGAATCTGCAAATTTAACCTTATTCTGCGGTTAGGCGCATAACTAATCCCTCATATATGTTTGGTGAGTTATTTTCTGATCCCTTTGTTTGTCTCTCGTGTGTCCGACCAATAATGACGGTCCTTTTGCTTACACCCGGTAAAAGGACATATTTGTAATTTGAGATCCTAGAGGGGTTGAAACATTGAAGTTAAACCTGAAGGTGTGATAATTCCAAAATCAATCAGATGGCATTCAATAACATTAAGTGGATGTCTCCATTCTTCTTAATTTGGACTCCATTTGGTCGGATGTAGAAGTGTTTCTTATTGCGTATCTCTGGATTAAAATGCAGACATCAAAACCTTCTCTTTTACAATCGTGACAACCTACCATCAATCAAAACAGGAAAATAATTCTCTTAGCTAAAACTATGAATCTCTATGCTATGTCACCTTAATTTCTTCTTTTTCTGTTGCCATAGCCAGCGAGCAGTCACAACAGCTTTATGGTGCAATTTTCTTGTCTTTTCCCTGAAGCTTGGGGTCTGGTTTGTCAGTTCCAGCCATGTCATGTTGGCTGAAGTTGTACATTCAGTTGCGGATTTTGCAAATCAGGTATTGCACATTTTTAAACTAACACGGCCTGGTATGTGCGACGTTCCATCTCTAAAACTTCATCAGTCAAAACAATGTTGATTGCTCACTTTGTAGGCACTTCTTGCATATGGTTTAAATAGCTCCAGACGTGCACCAGATGCTATGCACCCGTAAGTCTCAATACCTTGGCATTGCAGGCACCGTTCCTTTTTTTTTTTTAGATTTTAATTTCTCTTGTATTTAGCACACTTCAAGTTTCTAGATATAGTAGTATTTGCTTGCATTGCAAAATGAACATATTTACCATTTATTTGGTGAATGTGCAACTGTATCATACAAGATATTTGGTTTTCACATATACATGCCTGAGCAGCGCTTAACAACACTATATCAAACACATGACGAATGAAAGATGTTAGACCACCGCTAGAGTGGAATAGTTGCTCTTTTTCTTGTGACATGTGTTTCGGAGCTTTAGAGGCTTATGAACTTTTTGAATTTGTATTTTTCTCTCTGCAGATACGGCTACTCCAAGGAAAGATTTGTCTGGTCTTTAATATCTGCTGTTGGTATATTTTGTCTTGGTTGTGGTGCTACAATAGTTCATGGAGTTCAAAACTTGTGGACTTCTGAGGTACTTTAATTGAAATACAGTGATCCGTCATCTGTTGTTGAATACTGTGCTTTCACATCAACCAGAACTGTATTTCTTTGCATGTAAATGTTTCAGCAACCTGCAAATATTGGATATGCAGCACTGGTGATTGGTGGCTCATTCATTATAGAAGGTACAAATTATCTCTAATAAATACAAGTAGATAGAATTTCATTCCTGTTATGGTTTTTGCCCCTTATCTCCCTCTACCTTTCGTTCCTGACCCTGGACTTCTTTTAGGTATTTCTCTCATTGTAGCTATACAAGCTGTCCAAAAAGGAGCTGCCGCAGAAGGAATGACAGTGAGAGATTATATTTGGCGTGGCCATGATCCTACAGCTGTGGCTGTCATGACTGAGGTGACCAACATGTTTTCTTGAGCTCCTAGTCATGATCTCTTTGTCAGTGATCTGTAATGTATGTTCAATTTGTAGGATGGTGCTGCAGTTACAGGCCTAGCCATTGCTGCTGCATCACTGGTTGCTGTAAATGCCACTGGAAATCCAATTTATGATCCCATTGGTTCCATTATAGTGGGCAACCTTCTAGGAATGGTATGTGATGCTAAGCCTTAAACCTGTACTGAAGTTCAAGCATTGTAATCTATATGTATTTTTCAGTGTGTGTCAGCTATCAGCATAATACAAAATTAGATTTCAAAATTGATCTTTTAGTTGAAGTTAGGGATTATAAATATATCTGTTCTGCATGTGCACAAAGTTGAGAATTTGGTGACAACCTACAGATTGTAGTAAACGCTCGTACTTTGGTCCTTCCTATTAGTTATTTTATGTACAGCAGGAGGTCGAGGTTGATACTGAGCGTTCATAGTGTTGTGACTACTAACATAATGAATTGTATGATACATTACATCTAGTATGATTTATTAGAAACATGGCTGCACTATTAAAGATGTCACAAAAGTTATCACCGGTGTTGTGAGTCCAACAATGTCATATGAGAGTGAATATTGGACTCTTAGAACTACCATACCGGTGAGATGAGTATTATAAACATGCAAATGTTAAGATAGATGTGCTAGTATATAAGATTTGAAATGATCACATGCGCCAGAAGGTGAACTAGCATGATTTGAGGGAAAACTGAGAGAAGGTTGCATGACATGGTTTTGTAATGTCCAATGTTGACCTCCAAATGCACCGTTCCATAGGTGTGGCAGTATGAATTGGAGGTATTAAAAAGGACAAGGCAGACTAAATTGATTTTAGAAAAGAGAACGAGGTTAGATCATAGGGAGGGAAGTTGCGTCAAAAAACCTACAATTTCTTAGAACCCATGTGGACTTGGTGAAGAAGAAAATATAATCGAAAGAAAGTATCCATATAGGAGGAACCAACAGCTTACGATTAAAGTTTATTCGTTGTCGGTACACTTATAGTAGGTCCTGCGTGATGCTGTTTAATGGAGCCCTTAGCTTAGTCAGAGATTGTATGATCGTGTAGGGAGAAGCTTGATATTTAGTGAATCTGTAGTCTTAGAGAACCTCTACTTTGTCCTAAATTGATTTTAGAAAAGAGAACGAGGTTAGATCATAGGGAGGGAAGTTGCGTCAAAAAACCTACAATTTCTTAGAACCCATGTGGACTTGGTGAAGAAGAAAATATAATCGAAAGAAAGTATCCATATAGGAGGAACCAACAGCTTACGATTAAAGTTTATTCGTTGTCGGTACACTTATAGTAGGTCCTGCGTGATGCTGTTTAATGGAGCCCTTAGCTTAGTCAGAGATTGTATGATCGTGTAGGGAGAAGCTTGATATTTAGTGAATCTGTAGTCTTAGAGAACCTCTACTTTGTCCTAAATTGATTTTAGAAAAGAGAACGAGGTTAGATCATAGGGAGGGAAGTTGCGTCAAAAAACCTACAATTTCTTAGAACCCATGTGGACTTGGTGAAGAAGAAAATATAATCGAAAGAAAGTATCCATATAGGAGGAACCAACAGCTTACGATTAAAGTTTATTCGTTGTCGGTACACTTATAGTAGGTCTTGCGTGATGCTGTTTAATGGAGCCCTTAGCGTAGTCAGAGATTGTATGATCGTGTAGGGAGAAGCTTGATATTTAGTGAATCTGTAGTCTTAGAGAACCTCTACTTTGTCCTAAAAGACCAAAAAATGAGTATCAGAATGAAATGGATCAAAATGCAGCAGGATAGATATTGATGATTCATATTGCCAATTCTAGCTAGACAGGAATAGAGTGGTTGTTGTTGTTCTTAGCTCTTATATCTTGATTCTAAAGTTAAGACTGGCATCGAAGTAACTTGGGTTGTCCGTTGTCGTGAAGTAGCGTATAGGAGATGTTGATTGAGAAAAGTGAAATTTTGAAGACCCATCTCACGGAATGCTTTCCAGTGTTAGAATGATGCACTTTATGTGATCTTGTTGTGATTGTTACAGTGAGTGATATGGATGACTAAACTTGGTTGTCAGTAATAATTGTCTGATGTTTTTATGCTTACCACCTTTATTTTTTTTTTGGAGGGGGAGAGGAGAGAGCAAATTCTTTGCCGTCATCTCAAACTTAAGCTTTGAAAAAGCGGAGATTTAATATGCAATTTGGAATGCAGGTTGCAATATTTCTGATTCAGAGAAATCGCCATGCTTTGATTGGTAGAGCAATTGATGACAATGACATGGACAGGGTTCTGCAGTTCCTGAAAAATGATCCAGTATGTTGTTGCTGAATCGCTCTTCTCTGCTAACCTGTTTGCCTAACTAAACCATCCAAACTATACTTGCTACAGGTTGTTGATTCAATTTATGATTGCAAAAGTGAGGTGATTGGACCTGGGTTCTTTAGGTTTAAGGCGGAGATAGGTGATGGGAATGGTTCTTCATTTCTGTTCTTCAGTTTCTTTAAGGTACCTCTTCTAATATGTTGCTGTATATTGCAGACTTCAATGGCGTAGTGCTGGTTCAAAATTATCTAGAGAGAGCTGGACGTGAAGTGTGGGCTAAGCAGGTTATTAGTTTTCCATGCAAACTTTTTAATTCTTCCGCCACACCACCCCTCATTGGGGTTTGAGGGGGGAGGGGGGGCGCATCCTGTTTTTGCACTTCAATAGCTGACAGCATCAATGGGTTGATAGAAGAAGGCACTGAAAATTTAGACTACTTTCTCTCTTCTAAAATAGAAAGATTGAACACTTCTTTACCATGCCCTTGTGTTGACATGTCTTCGGACGCTATCTTGTTGTCTCTCAAGATGACCTCTCTTTGGGAAGATGTAGTAATAAAAATCAACATAAATTCTTATAATATAATATTTCTGTTTGGCACATTGTTTTTGATTTTTTTTTTTTTTGCCTTTTGTTGGAGTGATGTGTAATATCTGCATGGCACATTGTTCTCGCAGTATATTTTTCGAAATGATTTCTTGCTGTAACATTCTTGAAGATCAATTAGCTCATCTCTATTTGATTTTGCCGAACAATGCTGACATGGTTCTTGAAGTGTCATAGCTTCAGCCTAAATTATGAAGACCATAAACATTATTTCACTTTCTTCTTCACCCTTAGGGCCATGCAGTCTGCAAGCATTATATTTTGATAGGTACAAGCATTAATGAAAAATAATAGCCACTTATTTTCTTTTTTTTCATATGTAGTTTCGGGAGGCTTCAGAGCAGAAGGATGATGCAGCATTACTGAAACTGATGTCAATCTATGGTACGCATAACTTTGGAGGTATGATTGTGAATTGCGCCTATTACATGCTATGAAACTTTTTTGTTTCTTGGCAGGTGAGGAAGTCGTCACAGCACTAGGTAGTGAAGTTGATCGGCTAGAAAAGGAAATCCAGGAAATAGTTCCAGGCATTAGGCATGTGGACATTGAGGCCCATAATCCAATTGGACCATCCCCATGAGTGTTTAACTTAATACTGAGCTACGCAAAAACTTTTTGTTCAAATTATAACAAAATGAGATACAATTGGTGAACCATGGGAAGTATCATTTAGCTCGAATGCTCTAAACCAATCTTTCAGTGTAGAACTTGTTTGAAGAATTTGTTGAACAGACTCATTATGCCCTAAGTATTGAACCGTGGCACACTAGTAGTCGGAGATTTCTCGATCGTCAAAAAAATAAAGGTTGGATGGTTCAGACCTTCAGTTGTGCCATTTATTGGTAGAAGCCAGTTAGATGAGGAGCATCCACTAATTCAAACAGAAAGGGTGCCGAACTGTTCATCTTTAACAGACGTTATAGCAACAAACTTCTTTGTGTTTATTTATTTAATTAAACTAGTTTCTCAATACGTGTATTGCACGTGTAACCCGTACATATCTCTTTGATCAAATATCTATGATTTTCTTCTACGTAATGTCCATCAATCTACACACACACAAGAAAAGCTGAAATCAAGGAATAAATAAAGAAAATGTTAGTGAGAAAAGATGAAGATACAAGCACGAATCTTGAATAAAGAAAACAGAGTTCGAAACTTTAATAAATAATAATAAGAAAGATCGCCTTAAATATATCTTATTTTCAATTAAAATACAAGTATATACAGAAATTGAACGATAAGTATGCGATATAGAGGGTGTTTGGCTAAGCTTATAAGCTGGTCAAACTGACTTATAAACACTTTTTGGTTTATCTACGCGTTTGGTAAAATTAGAAATGCTTATAAGTTAAGTGCTTATAAACCAAAAGTCATAAGTTGTTTGACTCAAAAGATATTAAACCCTTTTAAGCAAATCAATCAAAGAGGTGAAGGGGTAAATCGTAGTCGAAGATAATAAACCCTAGGATCGTTTCAATAATTAGAACAGTAGTAATAGTAAAGGAGAGAGGAAGAAAGAATGATAGAGAGATCAAGATCAGAGAGAGAATGAGTTTGTATATAATCAATTATCCCCTATTACAAGGTTCGGATCCCCTTTATATAATTGGG
>MU698361.1:34320-64588 GCA_026770625.1 Nicotiana glauca
GGTCGTCCCCTCATATCGGCTCGTAAACATTCAGTGGTTGGTCGTGTTGACTGGGGGACGTGATTGGTCAAATTCGACCCTATACAGTTAGTCCCTCCGCTCGTCGAGGTCACAATGAGATGCATCCTCGATGGGCGGAATTAACACTTCCGTTAGGGAGAGTTTGACTTATTGACCTGTTACGACGTGACCGGTGGGAGACGGCAATCATACCTGTCAGAACATTGAAGTAAAACACTCTGCCTTGGGTGACGTCAGCGTTCGCATGCGTCATCATTATGCGTAATCTCGAGGCAAAAAGAACTGACGCTTTGGCGCTTGGTTTCCCGCATCGATTTGAAGTTTGACGCCTCGATTCTGGCGCCACCCAACCCTATAAATAGGGGAAGGGTTTAATTTCGTTGAAGAACTTTGGTCATTCTTGCGAATTTCCCAGCCCTCCTCTTTTGATTTTCATGTTCTTGCACTTTTCGTTCTCGACCAGAGGTTCTTCTTATTCTTCTTCATTTCATTTCGCGTGATCTTTTACGAACGAAAATATGCCTAAATCTCGCCGTACCAAAGAGAGTGTTCCTGAGGTTGCCCCGTCAAATGCGCCGCCCTCCTCCGATGGTGGGGAGGTGGAAGTAGAAGAGGATGTCAGTCCTCTCACGGTGGAAGTATTGTTACCTAGGCATTCTTCGCCTCGGTGTGACTTCAGCAAGGATTCCGCAGTTCTGGTTCATGTGCGTTCTGAGACGGGATAGAACCACTTGGATGACCTCCGCGCAAAATACGGCATTCCAACCTACGTAGAGATGATCCCGGCGGGGGAGGATCACATTGATGTTCACAGGCCCGGCTATTGTGCCTTCTACGAGTACACCTTCTTGATAGGCTACAGTCTTCCCCTTTTTCCCTTGGCGGAAGAGTTCTGCAGATTCTACCATATCTGTCTGGCTCAGCTTACACCGTACATGCTTAAAGTGCTTCTACTACTGACCAATATGCAGCACTGGCCGGATGTGACGTCTCCATTCATCATCTCTTGCACTTATTTACAGCCGGTTTCCTTAGAGTGACCATGGTACATTTAAGGATTCGTGGTACAAAGGGGTTGGTGGTCGAAACCGATGACCGGCCGACCCGTAAATTCTGGCACAAATATTTCTTTGTCAGGACTAGGGGTGTTCATGGTTCGGTTTGGATCGGTTTTTCCCTAAAAAGAAACCAAACAAAGTAAGTCAGTTTTTCAAATATTAGAACCAAACAAAAACAATTAAGTCGGTTTTTTCTCGATTCGGTTTATGTCGGTTTTTCGTTTTTTTGTTTTTTTCGGTTATTTATCGGTTTTTTCTTAAATATAAGACATATGCCATAAAATACATATTCCGGAGACCATATTTTTAACGTAACACTATCAAATCAATTGCCTTTTGAGAAATCTATTATTTACCAAGATATATTGATGATAATTGAATCAAATAGTGATAAATAATTTAAGGACTCAATTAAAAATATATTATTTTTAACATAAAATGGATTCTAACACTTAACAAAAGAAAACTACCAATCAAACTAGAATGTAAAGGTAAAGAACTATACTAAAAGTGCAAACTATTAGCATTTACCATTAAATTTTCTAAACTTTATATAAAAATATAAATATATATAGGTGTAATAATGAATTTGAATTAGCTACTCCTATAGTCAGTTTGGTTCGATTTTTTTCTGATTAAAACCAAAACCAAACCAAATTTGATCGGTTTTTAAAATTCAAAACCAAAACCAAACCAAACCAAAAAGTATCGGTTTTTTGGTCGGTTTGGTTTGGTTTTCGGTTTGATTCGGTTTTTCGGATTTTTATGAACACCCCTAGTCAGGACCGAGCTTGTGGTTTCCAACCCCACCGGATTTCCAGAAAGATGGAACAAAACACGTAAGTGCTGTAGTTCATCAAGTTCCCTGTTGCATGCTACTATCGCAGTTCTAACTTTTATATTACAGTCATGGCTCGTCCACCCCAGCCCGCTGTTAGTCTTAGGAACTGGGTTGCCGGCCTGCTGCCTCATGCGGAGGAAACCCGAACTTGGTCTGCCTTCGTGCAACGTTACGGACCTCAAGTTTCTTCAGGTAAACTTCCGATTTTGCTTCGTCGATTAGACGACCTTGCCTAACTGTGATTCGGTGGTAATAGGTCTAGGTGCTTCTAGGAAGAAAGCGATAGTCCCTACTTTCGTGCGACCTACTATCGTTGCGGACGCTCGAGATATTCTATGCGAGTCCGTTCGAGAGGGTCGTTCTCTTACACCCCCTCAGGGAGCTACGTCCACGGCTGTGGTTATAGGGGAGCCAACTTTGTTGACACCGGCCCCACATCCTGCCGACGAATCTTCTCACAATGAGGAGCCGCCGGAAAGAAAAAGGAGAAGACAAGATATGGGAAAAGGGGTGGCTACTGAAGTTGACGATGGTGGAACATCTCGGGCGGCCCCGACGCCTATGTTTATGGCCGACGCTATCCGATCGGAGAGGCAAACACGTGAGGAGAGAGTCAGCCCAAGGGTTAGTTCGGTGCGCCCCGCTGAGGGGGGTTCGTCGACTAACATCGGCGGGCCTGATGTGGAAGCTACTGAGTTGGGTTCCGATGTTGCCCCTGAGGACGTAAATGAGTTTTTGGGTTGTCACACTCATATGGAGGCGGCGACGGATGGATCTGACCGTCATATAACAATCCCTAGGGATTGCAACTTGCTAGTGAATAGTGAGCAGGTCGCATCAGCGCTTACCCTGTTATGCTCTGCCCCTAGGAGTGGGATGCTCAGGACAATGAACGATATGGAGCTGTCTCGGAAGGTCGCCGACATGGCTTTACAGGTAGGTTTAATCACCTCACTGCTTTTTTCTTTGCTCATTGTAGAATGGGTATGGAAATATGCTTACAATTGTTTTTTCTTCCCAGACCCTCGTCCTGGAGGTGGAGAGAGAACATCGTGAGCAGAAGAGGACGGACCTCTATAAGAAGATGTTGAGGAAGTATCAAAAATGTCGTGCTAAGCACCAAGCGGTGGCCGACCTCTATCGACAGGACCCTGAGTTCCAAGTGTTCTACGAGGGGCTTAAGGAGAGGGAGGCCTAGTTAGAACGTAGGGGGCGGAGCTGGGGACGACGGATGGGGAGCTAGTGAGGTTGCTCGTACAGTGAGCTGGAGGCTCTCCTTAGGGCGAAGGATGACGAACTCGAATTGAATCGAGGGATGGCTGCGGAGAATGTCGACTTGCAGCAGAGGGTAGATGGCCTGACCATCGAGCTTGGTGTTAGAATGGCGGAAATCGACAGACTTAAGGGCGAGCTAAGTGCTAATGCCGACAAATTGACCGCGTGCAGGGGCAAGCTGCCTCACCGAGGTCTGAGGAAGCGGATCGCCATTCTCGGCCCTCCTCATCTCGTCCCCCATCTGGTCGGGGCCCGCATCGTAGTGCCTATGAGATGTGGGTCTATGCATAGGCTCGACTTGATGTGTACAGAGCTTTACATGCAGAAGGTCGAGCGACAAAGGTGGAGGTTCAGGCGGTGCGAAATGAAGCACGCACAGCTCGTGAATCGTATGGGTACTACCCCGACTCTTCCGATGGGGAGGATGCTACTTCCGAGGATGTTAACCGTCTTGACTCAGACTCATGGTATGAGGACGTTTATCCCACAGGGGGTGGTAGTTAGTTTAAGCTTGTATATTTTTGCTTCCGCATCTTCTTTAGTTGTGGAGTGTACTAAAATTTGTCCATGTGGATGAATATAAATAATTTTTGTTGTACCACAAACTTTTGTTTCTGTCTCTTCGTTTGTTTGTTGCTTCTCCCTTTTTGTTGTTTTTGTTTTATACTTAGTCTTCGCAGATATTGCCTTTAGAAGATTTCGTCGTGGTTCAAACGAGATCGAATTGATGTCGATGGCCTTGGCCGTTAGGATGTTGCTTCGACTGTCGTCGAAGTAATATCCTTCATGGTTCGAGCGAAGTCGAACCAATGTCGATGTCCTTGGCCATTAGGATGTTGCTTTGACTGTCATCAAAGTAGTATCCGTCGTGGTTCGAACGAGGTTGAACCAATGTCGATGGCCTTGGCCAATAGGATATTGTTTCGACTGTCGTCGAGGTAGTATCCGTTGTGGTTCGAATGAGGTCAAACCAATGTCGATGGCCTTAGCCATTAGGATATTGCTTCGACTGTCGTCGAAGTAGTATCCGTCGTGGTTCGAACGAGGTCGAACCAATGTCGATGGCCTTGGCCATTAGGATGTTGCTTCGACTATCGTCAAAGTATTATTGGTCGTGGTTCGAACGAGGTCGAACCAATGTCGATGGCCTTGGCCATTAGGATGTTGCTTCGACTATCGTCGAAGTAGTATCCGTCGTAGTTCGAGCGAGGTCGAACCAATATCGATGGCCTTGGCCATTAGGATGTTGTTTCGATGGAGATTCGACTTTTGTTCATATCATGGAGATTTCTATTTATACAATGGAGATCGACACTTCTGTTCATATAATGGAGATTTCTGTTTATACAATGGAGATCGACTTCTGCGTATATAATGGAGACTAACTAGGGTAGTTGATAAGTCGGGATTCTAACATGTTTTATGCCTCTACTTGCCTATGCTTTGGTTATAAATTGCTACAAAATAGTCCTAAAATGCTCACAAGTTGTGCTTGATTGCAGGTATGATCGACAAAATGACAAATGTCAAAGATCGGCTAAAAAGGAGTGAAACCTGCTCAAGTTCCAAAGACTAAGTGAATTGAGGAAAAGAGAACCTAGTGCGGACCGCGCAAAAGTGAATGCGGCCGCACTAGAAGGTTCAGAGAGTTGACATATTCAAGCTGTAGGCAATGCGGGCGCGGTACGATTCTCGCGGCACATGGTCAGGCTCCGCGGCCGCGCTACTCTTTTGTGCGGTCCGCGGTGTAGAGATTCAGAGAGTTGACAAATTTCCAATTCCAAGCAATGCGGTCCACGGTCATACTTTTGCGGACCGCGCCAACTTCTACCTCGGCTGCGGTACACTTTCACGTGGTCCTCAAGTTCAGAGAAGCATAAATGTGAAGTCCAAGAGCCAGTGCGGCCACGGTCCATTTTGTGCGGCCCGCACTGACCCCATAGGGGTATTTTTGTCCAATTTTTCCAGCCTAGTATAAATAGAACATTTTACCATTTTAGGTCAAGTTTTATATTCCAGACTTAGCAGCACTCGGGAGACGCGGTTTTGTAGCCATTTTTGGCACTTTAGCTTTAATTTTACGATAGATTCTTGTGATTTCTTTTTAGTAATTAATTAATATGCTTAGTTCTTCATCTATTTCTTTAGTTTCTCTTTCAAGCACGAGTAGCTAAACCCATTAGCTAGGTTTGTGGCTCAACCCTAGTGTGGGTAATTGATGGGTGTTGCCATCTAGGATTAGATTGATTATGGGTATTTGTTATTTGGGTTGATTTTATGTTTTTATTTAAGAATTGGCGGTTGCAAACACCGATTCAAGCTTTGTGGGTTTGACCCTTCTTGATAAAGAGAGTTTATGACCCCAAAATTGACCCAACAAGGAATTGGGATGGACTCATGAGAAATGATAGTCGCAATTAACAGGTTAAATCTCGAGAGAGTAATCACCCTACTTGAACCCTAGTTGCTTGATCTAATTGGCCTACCCAATTGCTCTCTCGAGAGTCAATTGGGAAAAATCACTCTCTCTACTGAGAGGTGTGAGAGTGGGTACAATTATGCAATGGTTATAGCATAAGCCCCAAATATGTCAATCTATCCTTAGTAACATCTACCCGTCAATTAGCCACCTAGGTGATGTTATGAACCTAGTGCCCTTATTCCCATTAGATATAACTTAGCAATATTCTCGTAGCATAATTTAGTGTTAATCATTAGTTTTATAATAGTAGTTATAAAAATAAAAAAACAAGAATGTTTGAAATGACATTAGGAGTACAAACACATCTCTAGACTAGACAGAAAACCCAACTCCACTACTAACTCCCTGAGGAAATCGATCCCGACCTCTATTTGGGTAAAAGCTATTGCGACCCGCTCTTCCTACCTTGGTGTAGCATCGAGTTGGCAGCGATCACTTTTTGGCACCGTTGCCGGGGAGCTTACGGTGTTGACTATCTGTTTAGTTAGTTTTGTGTTTTGCTTCTCTTTCCTTCTTCTTTACTAATTTTGTTTGTGTCGATTACTCAGGTACAAATGACTCTCAATGAGAACGACCCTCTTGGCAACGTGAATGTGGGGGAGGAGGTAGATGATCTTGAGCAAGAATAGGTTCATTTACCTCAAGTTCCACGTAGAGGCCGTCAGGCCAATGCAAATGACAACAACAATATTCCAGACCCTCCTCTGCCACCGCCAAGAGTGGCTCCAAGAGTCCTCCCAAATCAAGGATATGCGAGCGCCATAGTTCCTCCTCGAATCCGGGCGGGGAATTTTCAAATCACAAATGTCATGTTGACCCTGCTCGAGCAAAGAGGGTATTTTACGGGCGCCTCCGACCAAAATGCTTACAAGCACTTGAAGGGGTTCATAGATACATGCTGGGGGTGCAAGCAAACAAACATGTCCAAGGATGCGTTGAGATTGAGGCTTTTCCCGTTCTCTCTTTGGGGTAAAGCGTTAAATTGGTTAGAAAGGCTCCCCTATCATTCTATCACCACATGGGATGAATTGGCGGACAAATTTATTGCCAAGTTCTTTTCTCTAAGTCATATGGCGGCTCTTAGGGATGAAATCCTAACATTCAAGCAAGAGCCAACGGAAACTTTGCACGAGATATAGGAAAGATATAGAACAATGGTGAATGAGTGCCCTAATAACGACATGACCGAGGCGATGATACAACAAACTTTTTAGCGGGGCATCAACACCACGAATCAGTGCATTGTGAACCTATTAGCCGGAGGGAACTTCATGAAACTTTCTTACCAAGAGGCATGTGATGTACTTGATGAAATGGTCAACAACTCTTCGGCATGGCAAACCCGAGCAAATGTGCCCCAAGGTGATCTCACAGTCACCCATTTGCACAAGGAATTGCACGATCATGGCCAAGCCATTGCCGAGTTTACAACAACTATGAATCAATTGGCGAAGGCGCAATTGCAACAAGTCCAAAACCCGCGCCAAGTCAATGCAATGGAACGTGTTTCTATATTGAAAATGGGGCAAAGAGAGCAACAACAACCTCAAGGTAATTGTGAGCAATTTGACAACAACAATGATGGTGGTGGTTATTCGAATGAGTGCTATGATGATCAAAGCGAGGAATGTCAATATGTCAATAACTACCAAGGGAATAGAGGAAATCAAGGGAATCAACAATAGCGTCCCCAAGGAAATTGGGGCAATCAACAATGCTGTGGTAATTGGAATAATAACAACCAACAACAAGGTAGTAGCAATTGGAACAACAACAACCAAAACAACAATTGGGGTAACCAAGGCCACAATCAAGGCAATTGGAACGAGAACAATAATAATTGGGCAACAACAACAATCAAGGAGGGTGGAATAATGGCGGAAACCAAGGCAACCGGGGGCAAGGCTTTCGAAAGCCCCCTATGTACCAACAACCGAACAATCCACCTCCGTTTCAATCTCAAGGGTCTAGTTCTTCGGGTAGTGATATGGGAAGAATAGAAATGATGTTCGAACAAATGATGAAGAAGAACCAAGACTCCGATGCTCAATTGGCTTCCCACAATACCTCTATTCGATATTTGGAGGTGCAATTAGGCCAAATCTCTCAATCGTTGAATACTCAACCTAAGGGTGCTTTACCAAGTGATACGGTGGTAAACTCGAAGGGAGGTAACAATCATGTAATGGCGGTTACAACAAGAAGTGGGATAGGTAGTGATGTGCATGCCTCGAAAGAAAATCAAGTTGTGGACGATAATGTTGAGTTCCAAGAAGATGTGGGTCATTTGATTGTTGAAGATGTGGTTGAGACAAATGTGAACAATGAGGTGAGAATAGATATTGATGAGGCCGAGGTGGAAACACAAGATGCCGTGAATCCGTCTAGGGAACACATGATTGATATGCCCGAGCCGGTGGTGCCCAAAGTCAAGGCACCTTTGCCTAGAATAGCTCCACCTTATCCTCAACGGTTAGCAAAGCAAAAGAGCGACAATCAGTTCAAAAAGTTCATTGACATGATGAAGTGCCTCACAATCAATGTCCCTTTGGTTGAGGCACTTGAGCAAATGCCGGGGTATGCAAAGTTTATAAAAGATTTGGTAACAAAGAAGAGGTCAATGGAGTGTGAAACAATTAAGATGACTCATCAAGTGAGTGCTATTGTGCATTCTTTGGCCCTGAAACTTGAGGACCCCGGAGCTTTTACTATCCCTTGCACTATCGGTAGTGCAGATTTTGCCAAGGCCCTTTGTGATTTGGGCGCTAACATGAATTTGATGCCTTATTCGATCTTCAAGATTTTGGGAATCGGGCAACCTAGGCCAACCTCAATGAGCCCCTTGGGCATAATTGATGATGTTCTTGTCCGTGTTGATAAATTCATATTGTCGGCCGACTTTGTCATATTGGATTGTGAGGTGGACATTGAAGTGCCGATAATTCTTGGGAGACCTTTCCTAGATACGGGGAAGGCCTTGGTTGATGTTGAAGCGGGTGAGTTGACATTTCGAGTTGTAGATGAGAAGGTGGTATTCCATGTTTGCAAATCAATGAGACAACCCAATAGCACGGATGTGTGTTCATTTGTGGACATTGTCATAGCTGTGATAGTGGATGACACAAGTTCCATGATAAATGTTGAAGATCATCTTGAGGCCGTGCTTCTTAACATGGATGTCGATGATGATGCTAGTAGAGTGGAGTGCGTGAATGCATTGCATGGTATGGGTTCATATTCATATGAGCCTAGGAAGTTATCTTTGGATCTTGAAAACCGCAAAACTGCACCAACAAAGCCATCGATTGAGGAGCCACCGGTGTTGGAGTTGAAGCTACTTCCTCCACACCTCAGGTATGAATTCTTGGGTTCAAATTCTACTTTACCTGTTATTCTTTCGTCTTGCTTAACTAACGTGCAGGTTGACGCCACTTTGGCGGTTCTCCAAAAGCGCAAGAAGGCGATTGGATGGACATTGGCCGATATTCGGGGTATAAGCCCCGCCTTTTGCATGCATAAAATCATCTTGGAGGAGGATGCAAGGCCTTCACTTGAACATCAAAGAAGACTAAATGAGGCGATGCAAGAAGTGGTAAAGAAAGAGGTTATCAAGTGGCTTGACGCCGATGTGGTTTATCCGATATCCGATAGCTCATGGACCTTTCCGGTCTAATATGTGCCAAAGAAAGGAGGGATGACGGTGGTGATAAATGACAATAATGAGCTTATTCCCACTCGGACCATTACCAGGTGGAGAGTTTGTATGGACTACTGGAAACTCAACAAGGTGACCCGCAAGTAGGGGTGTTCATAAAAACCCGAAAAACCGAACCAAACCGAAAACCAAAAAAACCGACAAAAAACCGATACTTTTTGGTTTGGTTTGGTTTTGGTTTTGAATTTTAAAAATCGATCAAATTTGGTTTGGTTCTGGTTTTAATCAGAAAAAAACCGAACCAAACCGATTATAGGAGTAGCTAATTCAAATTCATTATTACACCTATATATGTTTATATTTCTATATAAAGTTTCAAAAATTTAATGGTAAATGTTAATAGTTTGCACTTTTAGTATAGTTCTTTACCTTTACATTCTAGTTTGATTGGTAGTTTTCTTTTGTTAAGTGTAAGAATCCATTTTGTGTTAAAAATAATATATTTTTAACTAAGTCCTTAAATTATTCATCACTATTTGATTCAATTATCATCAATATATCTTGGTAAATAATAGATTTCTCAAAGGGCAGTTGATTTGATAGTGTTACATTGAAAATGTGGTCTCCGAAATATGTATTTTGTAGCGTATGTCTTATATTTAAGAAAAAATCGACAAATAACCGAAAACCCAAAAAACCGAACATAAACCGAATTGAAAAAAAACCGACTTAATTGTTTTGGTTTGGTTGTAATATTTGAAAAACCGACTTACTTTGTTTGGTTTCTTTTAAGGAAAAACCGATCCAAACCGAACCATGAACACCCCTACCCGCAAGGATCACTTCCCCTTGCCATTCCTCGATCAAATGCTTGATCGCCTTGCAGGGCGAGCTTTCTATTGCTTTTTGGATGGGTACTCGGGCTACAATCAAATCTTAATTACCCCGGAGGACCAAGAGAAGACCACTTTTACATGCCCCTATGGTACATTTGCTTTCTCCCGGATGCTATTCGGGTTGTGCAATGCTCCGACGACCTTCCAACGTTGCATGATGGCTATTTTCACCGACATGGTGGAAGACATATTGGAGGCCTTTATGGATGAATTTAGTGTGGTTGGTGACTCCTTTGAAGAATGCTTGGTAAATTTGGATAGAGTCTTGGCTCAATGTGAAAAAACTAACCTCGTTCTCAATTGGAAAAAATGCCATTTTATGGTTGAAGAAGGTATATTGTTGGGTCACAAGATTTCTAAGCATGGGATTGAGGTAGACAAGGATAAGATCGAGGTGATTTCAAGGCTCCCTCCCCCCACTTCTGTCAACGGGGTGAGGAGTTTTCTTGGGCATACCGGGTTCTACAGGCGGTTTATCAAAGATTTCTCGAAGATTGTGAATCCCCTTTGCAAGTTACTAGAGAAAGATGCCAAGTTTGTTTTTGATGAAACATGCATGGAGGCCTTTTAACTTTTAAAGCACAAGTTGATCACAACTCCTATCATTACCGCACCTAATTGGAGTTTGCCCTTTGAACTTATGTGTGATGCAAGTGACGTTGCGGTGGGGGCGGTGTTAGGTTAAAGGGTTAACAAAATGTTCCATCCCGTGTATTATGCAAGTAAGACTATGAATGAAGCTCAATGAAATTACACGGTGATGGAGAAGGATTTATTGGCCATTATATTTGCCATGGAGAAATTTAGGCCTTATCTTATGGGGGCCAAGGTGATTGTGCACACGGACCATGCCGCCCTTAGGTATTTGATGACCAAGAAGGATTCCAAGGCAAGATTGATGAGATGGGTGTTACTTCTTCAAGAATTTGACTTAGAAATAGCGGACCGGAAGGGAAGTGAGAATCAAGTTGCGGACCATTTGTCCCGGTTGGAGGAAGAAGGGAGGCCATGTGACGGCCTTGAAATAAATGATACATTCCCCGACGAGCAATTTCTTTCCATGTCAATGTGTGACATGCCATGGTTCGCGGACATCGGCAACTTCATTATGACCGGAATTGTCCCGTGTGAGCTCTCTTCCAACTAAAGGAAGAAACTCAAGCGGGATAGTTTGGACTTTTATTAGGATGATCTGTACTTATTTAAAATTTGCACGGATGGTGTGATTAGAAGATGTGTCCCGGAAGGTGAACAATTTAGCATTTTGGAGACTTGTCACTCCTCCCCTTATGGTGGCCATTATGGAGGGGTGAGGACGGCTTCAAAGGTCTTGAGTTGCGGTTTCTATTGGCCAACTTTGTTTAAAGATGCTAGTGACTTGGTAAAGAGATGTGATGCATGCCAAAGAGCCGACGGAATTTCAAAAAGGGATGAGATGCCTCTCAATACAATACTCGAGGTGGATATTTTTTATGTTTGGGGCATCGATTTCATGGGTCCTTTCGTGAGCTCTTGTGGTAACACTTATATTCTTGTGACGGTGGACTATGTCTCAAAGTGGGTTGAAGCCGCGGCTTTACCCAACAATGAATCCTGGAGTGTTGTGGTATTTTTGAAAAAGAGTATCTTCACAAGATTTGGCACCCCTCGTGCTATCATTAGTGATGGGGGTCTCACTTTTGCAACAAGGCTTTTGATTCGTTGCTTGCCAAGTATGGAGTAAATCACAAAGTGACCACCCCCTATCATCCTCGAGCTAGTGGTCAAGTGGAAGTCTCCAACCGAGAAATAAAGAGTATCTTGTCCAAGACGGCCAATGCTAATAGGACCGATTGGTCGAAAAAGTTGGATGACGCTTTATGGGCGTACCGGATGACTTACAAGACCCCAATCGGTATTTCCCCATACCGGTTGGTGTTTGGGAAAGCTTTCCATCTTCCGGTGGAATTGGAGCACAAAGCTATGTGGGCCTTGAGAAAGTTGAACTTGGAATGGGATGTTGCGGCGAATCTCCGTGTTTAGCAACTTAATGAGCTTGATGAGTTTAGATTTCATGCCTATTCCAGCTCGTCCTTGTATAAGGACAAGATGGAGTATCTTCACGACAAATATGCTCAGGGAAAAGAATTCAATGTTGGTGATATGGTTCTTCTTTTCAACTCCCGATTACGTCTGTTTCCGGGAAAGCTCAAATCAAAGCGGAGTGGGCCATTTGAAGTTGTGTTCGTGACCCCATTTGGTGCTCTTGATCTAAGGAACATGAATGGCGAAATATTCAAAGTCAATGGACATCGTGTCAAGCTATCTTGGGAAGATTGATGATAGCCACGTGGTGGCTATGGTTCATTTCGAATGATATGTTGGTAACCCGTGTCGTGCCGCGATGTTAAATCGGGCGCTCCTTAGGAGGCAACCCATGTCTTTTTCTTTCTCTTTGATTTTCTTTGTAGTTTAGGATTTTTGAGCTAATTGGTTGTGAGATGTTGTAGGGATTGTATTGATGCAGTGCAAAACAAGTTTGAACAAATTGAACATTCTCTGAAGTTTGCAGTGCGGTCGCGGTGCACTTTTGCGCGGTTCACACTGGCATGGTCCAAATGTGGTGCTCTCTGAAGTTTTCCACCGCGGCCGCATTCCATTTAGTGCTGTCCGCGGTGGGCCTCCGTGGCTGCCGTCTCTTTTGTACGGTCCGCAGAGGCTGCCTACTAAAACTTCACTTGAACAAATCTAGCGCGGTCCGCGGTCACTTTTGGGTGGCCGTGCTGGTATGTGAGTATGGGTCCCACGGTTTGTCTATAAATAGACTCCAAGGGTTACCTTTTACCCTTTTCGACCTCTAAACTCTCAGAGCCAAAACTTTACTGTTCATTCTTTACTGAGTCTGTGATTCTTGCTTAGGATTGTTTAAATTGCACTTCATCTTTACATCCGGTAACGTTTCATTCATCTCTTATTCATTTAGTGATTAATTTTTGTTTTATTTTCTTACATTTAGCCCATAACTTCTGTTTCTCCCCATTTTTCTTTATTTTATTAGTTTAGATTAGTTTTCATGTTAGTCCTGGGCTGCTTAATGTGCATATTGAGTGGGCAAATGAGTAGGGACAAAGTAGGTGTAAAATCTAAACAAAAATGGCAAAAATGCAACCCTAACTTAGTGCCCGTAAACCCTAGTCTCCGCGGCCCGCGGTCGTCTTAGCACGGTCCACAGTGCCGTGATGCGGTCCGCGTTGCTTTTCTATGCGAACCGCGGTGTTCATTGTCTGCAAGTTTACTTGTTCCAGCGCGGCCGCATTGCACTTTTGCGTGGTCCGCACTGGCCTACCGCGTCCGGGACCCCATTTCGTGCGGACGGCGGTGGGGAGATTCAGAGAGCTGATATTCTGGGCCTTCGCCCAGCGCGAACCGTGGTCCACAGTTCCTCCAACGCGGCCGCACTCCTGTTTGTGTGGGCCGCGGTGCAATGTTCTGCAACTGTTTCTGCAATACTACATTTGTTGTCTGTAATCTATGTCATTCACCTGTTTCACTACATGTGCTTAAGATAACAATGTTAGATGCGTGTGTGTCACGACCCCAGTTCACCCTCCATGAACATGCCGTGATGGCACCTAGTCCCTATGATTAGGTAAGCCTAACAATGCGAAAGATAAACCATAATTGCGGAAGAAAGTAAATAAAATTGGCATAGTGAAATAAAAATGGTGTTTAAGGTGCCGCTCGGAACATACCATAACAATTCTCGAAGCTAACAACATTCCCAAAACCCGGAAACTCACAAATCACAAGCTAAGGAATACATAAGAGGCTCTGACTCAAGAATATTTATACAAAAGAGAGATACTGGAAGAACTATACTCATTACAGAAAGCTGGAAATGGACTCCTCGGTCTGCGGACATAGCAGATATACCTTGAAGTCTCTACCGATACGCCTCCTTCCAAGGCTGACAAAAACTGAGTGGGAGTACCTGTATCTGCACAACAAAAATGCGCAGAAGAGTAGCATGAGCACACCACGGCGGTGCCCAGTAAGTATCAAGACTAACCTCGGTGGAGTAGTGACGAGGAATAGTCGAGACACCTACCGATCAATAAACAGTATAATCATAGGAACAATGGTAACGACATATGAATATGTAAAGACTACATGAATGACCAAAAATGCTACAATTCACAATAGGGGATAAATACAACAATTAACAGCAAGGATATAATAAACGATGCTACAAAGCGATGGCAGAATCACAATCCAATTTCCTAAGGTCACAACACAGCAGGGGGAAAGACAAGTAACAACTCATATCCTACAATGATGTTCACGAGAGGTCTTATTCAACTCTTTCCACAATTTCACCAAGTCTCGGATAACCACAACTCATAAAAGGCCCAGCATCTGAATCTAACAAATGGGCATCCCGTACCCCATCAACCTCATGATCAAGCTGACAAATAACTGGCAACTAGGGCCACTCTCACAAATATAAGACAACGAGGGCGTACCTCTACCCTTAGCAAAATCAGGAGGAATTCACCTCTAAAAGGAGTGTTAAGCTACGTGTATGCTTGTGCAAGTGTTTCTAACAAAATTCTCCCAATTAGCAAACATGAAAAGGAGAACAGACTGCACGTACGATGTTTCCTCACAACTCCCAAGCGGTAGCGCTCACACAGGTAAACAACCCACAACCACAATATAAAACAAATAGGAAATGCCTCCACAAGCCGTCACAACTCTATACAATCAATCCCTGATATAGACCCCCTTATTTCGTCACGTGTGCAATTAATAATATAATAAGCACCGCCTTATTCCGCCACACGTGCATAACAATGTTCCCAACTTATTCCGCCACATGCGCAGCCCACATATAAGCATATAACATATCCCGCCTTATTACGCCGCATGTGCAAACATCAATAACGACAATAGCACGGCATAGACCTCGTGCAACCCTTTAACAACAACCGCACGGCAGAAACCTCGTGCATCTCAGTAGCAACAACCGCATGACAGAAACCTCGTGCATCACAATATCAACAACCACACGGCAGAAACCTCGTGCACCACAATATCAAAAACCGCACGGTAGAAACCTCGTGCATCACAATCTCAAGTACAACACAATAAATGACAATATATACAGGAACAAAGCAAGAGAATCAACTCAAGAAATTTCGTTCACCAAAATACGGTACAACTAATTCATAGGGAATAACCGTAGCAAGGAAATACTAAGCGCAATAAGAACAACTCAACAAGGGAGAAAATACTACGAAGCAACGATTCCATAATACATAATTCAACAACGAGGGAGTTAACATAAGTCACATAAATCTCAATAAGGAAATATCAACTAAGCATAGGATATCTAACTTCTTTTCAATTAGGGCCAATTAATTACATGAGAAATAGACATAATGATTTCCAATTTAAGACAAGCAGTTAGGAAAGATAACGTGGCTATATAAGGGTAAATGTCTTCAGTTAAACAAGTAAAAGTCAATTAGGCAACAAGAATAAACCAAAAGGGTAAATAAATTCCAAGTAAGTCATGTAGAAGTGAAACCAATAATAGGGAACTCAATCGTATCAAGACAACTCCATATTCGATGATTTCAAGGATCTGAGAGCCTAAAAGGGACAATTTTCCGCAAATAAATCCGAGCACGCACTCGTCACCTCGCGTACAAGGAATACAATCAACAAAGAAGACTCAAATCCTAAGGGGAAGTCCCCACACAAGGTTAGGCAAGATACTTACCTCAAACCGCTAAAATCAACTAGCAACCACGTTCTTGCCACGAGTTCTCGACTCCAAATGGCCCAAATCTATTCAATTAAATTACACATTGTAATTAGCATCTCAAGCAACCAATTCTATTATTTAATTCAAAGCTAAAGCGCGAAATTAGGTAAAATGACCAAAATGCCCCTCAAGCCAACATCTCGGAATCGGATAATTTTTATATTTTTAGAACCATCGTACTCTCACGAGTCTAACCATATAAAAGTCTCTCAAATCGGAGGTCAAACACCCCCTCAAAACTCAATAATTCGGTCTATGAAGTTCTACCCATTTTTCATTAAGGAAACTAAAATTAAAGGATGAAATTAAGAGGAGATTCATGAAAATTGGTCTAAATCGAGTGAGAAGTACTTACCCAAGTTGCCCAGGTGAAAATCCCTTCCAAAATCGCCAAGGACCGAGCTCTAGAAGTCAAAATGTGATAAAATAATGAAACCCTCGAATTTGGGATTAAATTATGTCTGCCCAGTTAATTGTTCATTGCGATCGCGTAACAAGGATCGCGATTGCGTAGAGGAAAGTTCAAGCTACCCAAAATACACATCGCGTTCGCGATAGTGAGAATGCGAACGCGGATGAGAGAAAAACAATGCTTCGCGATCGCGGAAGTAGGTATGCGAACGCGATAGAGAAAATATTGTGGCCCATGATTTACTCATCGCAAACGCGTGGAATGACACGCGAATGCGGAGAAGGAAATGACAGACCATCGCGATCGCGTGGAACTAAACGCGAGCGTAGAAGAATTTTAAGGTGGTCTTCCACAAAGCATCGCGATCGCGGGAGTACCATCGCGATCGCGTAGAAGGGTATCAGAAGCAGCAGTTACAGCAGTCCAAAATGGAGGAAAAAGGATCCGTAGCCCATCCGAAGCACACCCGAGGCTCCCGAGACCCTGTCAACTCACACACATAAGTCACATAACATAACACGAACTCGCTCGAAGTTCCAAATCACCTAACACAACATCGAAACGACGGATTTAACCAAAAATCAAGCTTATGAACTTCCAAATCTTCAAAATATGCTTTCGATATAAAACCTAACCAAATCACGTCCGAATGATCTGAAAGTTTGCACACACATCCCAAATGACACGACGGAGCTACTGCAACTTCCGGAATTCCATTCCGACCCTCGGATCAAAAACTCGCTATTGGACCGGAGACTTCGAAAATTCAAACTTCAGCATTTCAAGCCTAAATTAGCTACGGACCTCCAAAACATATTCCGAACATGCTCCCAACCCCAAAATCACCTAACGGAGCTAACGGAACCATCGAATTTTCATTCTGAGGTCATCTTCACACTGTTCCGACTACGGACCACTTTCCAACACTTAGGCTCTCATTTAGGGACTAAGTGTCCCAAAACTCTCCGAAATTCTACATCGAACATCCCGGCTAACCAAAATAGCAGAAATGAACTTAGGGGAAGCAGTTAATAGGGGATCAGGGCATGAATTCTAAAAACAAATGGTCGGGTCGTTACAGTGTGTTTGCAGATAATGGTTAAACAATGAGGCGGCAAGGGATCACAACAACTCGGGAGAGGTGGTTCTTCCCGAGGGGGCAAAGGCAAGAGAGTAGCAAAACTCACTCCCCAAGCTCGGGAGAACATAAAAAAGACCCGAAAACTGATAAGAGTTGCAGATAAAGCTACTTCCCATTCCTCGGGGAGTGAGTATGTGCCTTCCAAGGACATCTCCTCAGACTCAACCCCAACTCACATCACCAACACATTCCAACTAACTGATACCCCTCTAGCATCACCCACTAACAGGAGACCGGTAATTGTAGTTTATGATTCATCTAACGAGTACGCACCCGGTAGTGGCAATGACTCCACCTCCCCCACAACTTCATTATCTGGGGAGAGTGCAAGCGGAGATGAGGAGATGCCCCAGAGTGGTGTATCTCAGGTTGGGGTGTTGACTGGACTAGAGATCCCGCATCTTGGGAGGACAGGTTTGTCAGTCAGTTAGCATTCCACAAGTTTAGGGTATGGTGGCCTCTACGAAAGTTGATTCTGGAAAGGAGTTTTGTTGAGCGAGACCTTTTGCCCCTACTCCCAAATATGCATAGACAATTTCACACTCGAGTGGGTTGGAAGCACTTTCAGAGTAACTGTGTAAAGGCAAATGAGCCCATGGTCAAGGAGTTCTATAGCAACGTGGCCCACATCTTGAAGGGCACCAAAGTAACCAAAGTGTAGAACAAAACAGTGATATTTACTGGGAAGGCGCTTAATGATTACTTAGGGTTCGCTGATGAGGATGAGACCCTCTATAATGAAAAGTTGGCAATGGGCGAAGAAGTTTGTCCGTGGTTAGTTTCATACCTGGCAATCCCGGGTACTGTTCCAAAGTGGATGCAAGCAGGAACCAAAATATTTTGGAAGACCTTTAACTTTGAGGCACAGGGGTGGTTGACTTTTATGGGCAGTCGGCTTGACCCCACTACCCACGATCAGACTATTCCACTTACCCGGGTTGTTCTGGTTGCATCTATTATGGCAGGCTACCCTATCAATGTGGGCAATATGATGTCCCGGGCGATTTCTATTGTGGGGCTTGAGCATGATCGGAACTACCCTTTTCCCAATACCCTTACCATGTACTTCAAGGACCTGGAAGTGGAGAAGAAACCATTTGATATCAAGGTCAAGCCAGTGGCTCCATTCTCCTGGTTCAGTATGAAGGGCCCAGATAACCCTAAAGACAGCAACTAGAAGCCACCTACATCTACCCAACTAGCCAGTCTGAGGAGCCAGTTGCGGTAGACCCTTCCACTGAGCCTATTGCACCCACTACTGACTTGCCTCCAGGACCTTCCTCTACTGCTGGCCCCTCTACTTCAGCTGCCCTGGGGATCCCATCTTCCAGGAAACATCCCATTACTGCCCATCAGCTGAGCCAGGCACTTCATAGCATGAACAACTGGATGGCAACTGCGTTGTCCAAGTTGTTTACTCTATCTTCCACTATTGAGGCTCAATCTGCACCAGAGACAGCTCAGATCCCTCAGTCTATTGAGGATACATTGAAGAAGCTCCTGGAAAACCAGGAAAAGATGATGAAGACACATGATGCCTTGTTTAAGGCAGTGGAGTCACAGAGCAAGGCTTTGAAGGAGCTTTCCCAGGAGCACAAGAAGATGAGGAAATCACGGGCTTCCAAGGAGTCTGTGAAGGAGCTCAGAGCAGATGTGGACAAGCTATTGGTGGACCAGATGCCTCTAGACTTGCTATTCGGGGACCCAGCCCTAGCAGCAGCACCAGTAGCAGAGCCACAGCAGGAGCAGGCACCCAGGCTGCCAAGGAAGAAGAGGAAGCTTCCCAGTACAGTTGATGCGGTTATTGAGGTGGCAGTCCCATATGAGGTCTCCACCAGCTTGCCACATGAGGCACCTAACATCCAGCTGGTCCAGGAATAGGCCCCAATCCCAGCAGCTGAGCAGCAGGAGACTGGGAACCAATCTGAGGTTCTCGCACATACAGAGGACTTGGGGACCACTGATGATCCCATGCAGGCGGACCAGGCTTAGGGAGCCCCTATATCCTTTCTTGTGATTTTTGATGCTTATTTTGATAGTTGGCATTGGGGTCAATTCCAGCTTTTATTCATGGGGGTGTGCCCTACTTTTTATCTGGATGGCTGTATATATTAGTTGACATAGTTTATGCTTCTGTTGATTTTCTATTTTGGGCTGTATATAACTTTACATTCAGTACTTTTATCATACTTTTTATCTTCTATTTGGTCTGTATATAAAGTTACATTTTTGTATATATTCATCCCCGTTGTATATTCTAATCCCCTATTGTAAATATTCATTCTATTTTCTATTTTCATAAAAAAAGTTCATTTTTTGCTTCGTAGATAGGATCACAACCTTTTGTTTTGTTTTTGGCACTTTCAATAAGCCCTTGGTTTTCTTAATGCCACGGTTCTTTCCAAGGGTGAAGTATTGTGTGAACCGGGTGGCTCTTCCCGATGATGGACGGAGTGAAAACCTTCTTAAGGGTTTGAGTCCGTTTTTTATTTGTCTTTTGTTTTTAGTAGGTTTTAGTTAAGGGTACTTCAAGCATAGCTTCACTTGGGCCTAACACATTTGCCTTTGATCCCATGGTCAAAGACAAGTGGTTGTGTTTAGGATGGTAAAAGTAGTGACTTTGAGACTCTTGAGTTGACCAAACAAACATCATGTGGTCTTTTGGGACTATTGTGTAATCAATCGTATCTAAGGTTGTTGTGGTCCCTCGACTCTATGTCTTAAGCAATCCTTGAGTGTGTGTGGTGAGAAATTGAATTATGAGTCCAAGTCCCGAGCCAATGGTCTAGAACTTGCCCTGAATGTTTGTTGAGGCAAAATTTTGAGTGAAATTCGACTCGAGAAGTGATTATAGGCTCTCCTTGATCCAAATGATAAGTTGAACAATTCCATAGCCTACAAATGAGATAATCCCTAGCTAACCCTTTTGAGCCTTAAATATTTTTCTTTCAAGAACCAATGCTACAAGCCTATACCCATTCTAAATTCTACCCTCTCTTGGCACCCACATCTTCTCTTGAGTAATAGCAAAGTCTAAGTTTGGGGGGGGGGGAGACAAGAAAGGAAACAAAAAGGGGTAAAAGGTACAAAAGCAAAAGAAAAGGAAGGCAATGAAAGAGAAAGAAAAGAAAAAGACAAAAAGAAAGCCCAATGTGAAAAAGAATAAAAAGGGATTCAAGAAAAACAAAAGTGAAAAAGTGTGAAAAAAGTAGAAAAAGGATAAATGTTTTGAATTGCGTAAAAAAGAGTGACAATGTGTCTCTCTAATCCCTTGGAAGAGGTTAAATGACTCAAAGAGTCAAGTGAATTGTGCCAAATGAATCAAAAGAAGTGCTTAAGGGAAGATTGAACCCACTTGAACAAAACCATATCCTACCCTTACCCAAAAGCCTTCACATTGACTCTACAAAAGCCCTATATAATCTTGAGTTGGATGACGCTTGCATTAGTGGATATGTACATGAGGGTCAAGCATATGGTACCTAGAGCCGGACTTGTGACCTTTCCTTGAAAGCTACGAGTGAACTCCTATTAACCTCGGTTTATGTGCTTATACTCTAAACGGTGAGGTTTGCTTAGAGAGAGTTGAGGATGTATGAGTTTGGGTTCCACAACGACCAAAGTAATTGAGAGAGTGCTTTGATGTAATGAGTCAATTCTTGATGCTCTTGTGTCACACTTGATCCATAGTTTTCAAGGTTTAAATGTTGTTAATGATCCATTTGTATTGAGGGCAATTGTTAGTCCCAATTGATGCTTGTTGAGGTTACTTTAGGAATGCTAGAATTACTTGGATTGTCCTTTAAGGGGTGGGTGTCGTTTTGTTTGCTTGAGGACAAGCAAAGGTTTAAGTTTGGGGGAGTTGATAAGTCGGGATTCTAACATGTTTTATGCCTCTACTTGCCTATTCTTTGGTTATAAATTGCTACAAAATAGTCCCAAAATGCTCACAAGTTGTGCTTGATTGCAGGTTTGAATGATAAAATGGCAAATGTCAAAGATCGGCTAAAAAAGGAGTGAAACCCGCTCAAGTGTCAAAGACCAAGTGAATTGAGGAAAAGAGAGCCTAGTGCGGACCGCGTAAAAGTGAATGCGGCCGCACTAGAAGGTTCAGAGAGTTAACATATTCAAGCTAGAAGTAATGCGGGCACGGTACGATTCTCGCAGCAGGCGGTCAGGCTCCGCGGCTGCGCTACTCTTTTGTGCGGTCCACGGAGCAGAGATTCAGAGAGTTGACAAATTGCCAATTCCAAGCAATGCGGTCATACATGTACGGACCGCGCCAACTTCTACCGCGGCCGCGGTACATTTTCACGTGGTCCGCGGTCCTCAAGTTCAGAGAAGCATAAATGTGAAGTCCAAGAGCCAGTGCGGCCGCGGTCCATTTTGTGCGACCCGCACTGACCCCGCCGGGGTATTTTTGTCTAGTTTTTTCAGCCTAGTATAAGTAGAACATTTTACCATTTTTAGGTCAAGTTTATATTCCAGACTTAGTAGCACTAGTGAGACACGGTTTTGTAGACATTTTTGGCACTTTTTCTTTAATTTTACGATAGATTCTTGTGATTTCTTTTTAGTAATTAATTAATATGCATAGTTCTTCATCTATTTCTTCAGTTTCTCTTTCAAACACGAGTAGCTAAACCCATTAGCGATGTTGTGGCTCAACCCTAGTGTGGGTAAGTGATGGGTGTTGCCATCTAGGGTTAGATTGATTATGGGTGTTTGTTATTTGGGTTGATTTTATGTTTTTATTTAAGAATTGGTGGTTTCAAACACTGAATCAAGCTTTGTGGGTTTAACCCTTCTTGATAAAGAGAGTTTATGACCCCAAAATTGACCCAATAATGAATTGGGATGGACTCATGAGAAATGATAGTCCCAATTAACGGGTTAAATCTCGAGAGAGTAATCACCCTACTTGAACCCTAGTTGCTTGATCTAATTGGCCTACTTAATTGGTCTCGAGAGAGTCAATTGGGCAAAATCACTCTCTCTACCGAGAGGTGTGAGAGTGGGTACAATTGGGCAACGGTTATATCATAAGCCCCAAATATGTCAATCTGTCCTTAGTAACATCTATCTGTCAATTAGCCACCTAGGTGATGTCATGACCCTAGTGCCCTTCTTCCCATTAGATACAACTTAGCAATATTCTCGTAGCATAATTTAGTATTAATCATTAGTTTTATAATAGTAGCTATAAAAATTAAAAAACTAAGAATGTTTGAAGTGACATTAGGAGTACAAACACATCTTTAAACTAGACAGAAAATCCAACTCCACTACTAGCTCCCTAAGGAAATCGATCCCGACCTCTATTCGGGTAAAAGCTATTGCGACCTGCTCTTCCTACCTTGGTGTAGCATCGAGTTGGCAGCGATCAGTAGTGCCTTCATTACTTTGGTCTAGAGATCGTGTTGATGGACCGAGGTGATGAATTGCGTTTTTGATCCACGGGGTATCCCCTTCGCCACCTCGTTAAAAACCTCCCCGAGAAAACCCAATCGAGACAAAACTTAGGTGAGGGAAAAAGAGTTACTTAGGAGACGCCTCTCAGAAGTGGAAGTACTTGAGGTGGGTGACGTTCCAGTTGTTTTGGAATGACTTTCCCTCCATTGTTTCCAGTTGGAACGCTCCTTTATTTGCGGCTGTTGTGATTTTATACAGTCCGTCCCAGTTGGTTCCCATCTTTCCCTCGTTTGGGTCTTTCGAAGCAGTGTTTTGGCCTTGAGGACGTAGTCACCAACTTTGAGTGATCTTACTTTGGCTTTCTTATTATAGTATCTCTTTACCTGCTGTTTCTGGGCTACCATTCTTATATAGGCCATGTCTCTCCGTTCTTTGACTTCATCTAGGTCTTGTAACGTACTTTCGTTGTTATCCGCCCCACTGACATGGGTGTATCTGAGGCTTGGCTCCCCGATCTCGACAGGTATGGTTGCATCGGTCCCATAGACCAGTGAATATGGCATTTCTCCTCTGCTGGACTTTGGCGTTGTTCAGTATGCCCATAGTACTTAAGGCAGTAATTTGGGCCATAACCATTTAGCTTCCTCGAGCTTCTTTTTCAATATGTTTTATATTACTTTGTTGGAAGACTCGGCTTGACTGTTGGCGGTTGGGTGATACGGAGTGGAGAGTACCCGCTTGATGTGCCATTTTTTGAAGAACTTGGTCATTTTCTTTCTGATGAAGTGAGGCCTATTATCGCAGCTGATTTCTTTGGGGATCTCGAAACGGCATATAACATTTTTCCATATAAAAGCGATGACCTCCTATTCGCGTATTTGGGCGTACGCACCTGCTTCCACTCCTTTAGAGAAATAGTTAGTTAAAACTAAAAGGAAACGTACCTTTCCTCGTCCAGCTGGCAGGGGGTCGATTATGTCCATCCCCCATTTTATGAAGGGCCATGGAGAAGTGACAATGGAGGAGTTCTCCCGCTTGATGTATCATGGGGGCGTATTTTTAGCAGTGCTTGCATCTTCGGACATAATCTGCTACTTCTTTTTTCATAGTAGGCCAGTAATAGCCGATGCGGATGAGGCATCGGACGAGGGTGCGGTTCCCAGTATGGGCGTCGCAATGGCCCTCGCGCACCTCCTCCAGTACTTGTCTTGTTTGGTCGGTCCAAGGCATTTAGCGAGGGAGCCGCCAAACGTTCTTTTGTAGAGGTCATGATTTACCAGGCTGTATCGGGCAGCTTGCACTCAGAGTTTCTTGGCTTCTTTTTTGTCTTGCGGGAGTATTCCGTCCTGCAGGTAGGATACAAGGCGGTTGCGCCAGTCCCAGGTTAAGTTCAAGGAGAGTACCTCGACGTGATCTTTGGCTGAATAGAGAAGAGTGACCATGTTTTCTTTGTTGATATTCTTGGTGGTTGCGGCTAGCTTGGCTAGGCCATCTGCTTCAATATTTTGTGCCCTAGGTATCTGCTCGAGGCGGCATTCGTCGAATTCTGGCATCAGCTTGTGGATCTCTGTTTGATACTTTTGTAGTCTTTGTTCTTTGATATGGAAAGTCCCGGTGAATTGATTTACGACGAGTTGAGAGTCGCAGTGGAGGATGAGTCGCCGGGCTCCGTACTTGAGTGCTAACTTCATACCTGCAACCACAACCTCGTACTCGACCTCGTTGTTAGTCATCTCAGGACATCGTATAGACTGGCAAATTACTTCGCCTGTAGGGACTTCGAGGATGAGTCCTGATCCCGAGGCATTCGAGGCTCCGTTAGTATAGAGGGTCCAAAGGTCGGTATGAGTGGAGTCACAAAGGGCCTCTTATTCTGCCTCCGGCAAAATTTCCGCACTGAAGTCGGCGGCAAAGTCGACCAGTACCTGCGACTTAATGGCAGTTCGCGGGTGATGCGTTATGTCGTGCTCGCTGAGCTCTATGGCCCATTTGGTGAGTCTTCCTGAGAGCTCGGGTTTATGCAGGATTCCCCTTAGGGGAAATATTGTTATTACTTTTATGGGGTGACATTGAAAGTAAGGTCTAAGCTTTGGCGAAGCTACGACTAGTGCTAGAGCCAGTTTTGCAAGGCGTGGGTACCTCATTTCAGCATCTATTAAGGTCTCGCTGATATAGTAAATGGGGGATTGAGTACCTTTATTTTTGCAGACTAGGACTGCACTGACGGCAACCTCGGATACTACTAGGTATACGAGCAGACATTCGCCTAGGTCTGCCTTGACGAGTAGTGGTGGTGAGGACAGATATGCTTTCAGTTTCCTCAGGGCGTCGATGCACTCTTCGTTCCATTATAGCACATGATCTTTTCTCAGTACATTGAAGAACTTGTGGCACCTGTCCGAGGATCGTGAAATGAAACTTGATAGGGCGATTATTCGGCCTGTCAGTTTCTGTACCTGTTTCTTGCTGTTCAGTATCTCAGGTATTGTGTTTATGGCCTTAATTTGATCTGGATTGACCTCGATACCACGTTGTGACACAAGGAAACCCAGAAATTTTCCTCAGGCCACACCGAAGGCACAGTTTTCCGAATTCAGTTTCATCCCGTACCGCTTCAATATCTCAAAGGCTTCTTTTAAATGACTGATATGGTCTTTTTTCTTTGCCGACTTCACTAGCATGTCATCGATATAGACCTCCATTGTCTTGCCGAGCTGTTCCTTGAACATCTTGGTAACTAACCTCTGGTATGTGGCCCCCGCGTTATTGAGTCCGAATGGCATCACATTATAACAGTAAGTCCCTTGGTGGGTGATGAAAGTTGTTTTCTCTTGATCTTCCTCGGCCATTAGGATTTTGTTGTAGCAGGAGTAGGCGTCCAAGAAACTCAGCAGTTCGTGTCCCGCTGTTGCGTCGATCAACTAGTCGATATGGGGCAATGGAAAGGAATCTTTTGGACATGCCTTGTTCAGATTGGTGAAGTCTATGCACATTCTCCACTTGCCATTTTTCTTTTTGACCATGACCACATTAGCGACCCATTGGGGGTATTTTCATTCTCTAATGGAGCCGTTTACCATTAATTTGTCCATTTCTTCACTAACCGCCTCATTAATTGCGGCATTGAATTTCCTCCTCATCTGCCATACGGGCGGATAGAGTGGATCGACATTCAGCCTATGAGTGGTGATGTCCTTTGGGATCCCCGGCATATCTGAGTTTGAAAAGGCAAATAGGTCGGCATTGTTAGTTAAAAATTCACGATACTTACCTGGCTCGGAGAGGTTGTGTCCGACATACACCTTTTTTGTATTGTCAGCGTCGTCCAGGTGTATCGGGTCGAGATCTTCAATAGTTGCTTTGCAAGCTTCTACAACGTCAGGGTCTATGATGACTTTTGCTGTCAGGTCGGTTTTAGCTCCCGACATGGCTGATTGCTATGCTTCCACGCTTGCCTCTTTTAATTGTTTGTTATGCATGCAATCTAGGGCGATCTGGTAGCATTCCTGGGCGGTACACGGCTCGCCTCGAATGCTGAAAATTCCCCACGGGGTGGGAAACTTGATTACCTGATAGAATCTTGAGGGGACGGCTCGCATGGCGTGTATCCATGGGCGTCCTATGATGGCATTATAAGCGATTTCCTGGTCCATGACGTGGAATGTAGTTTCCAGCATGACTCCCCCAGGACTGGAAGTGCTATTTCTCCAGATGTCCGCTCTACTGCATTATTAAAACTCATTAGTGTTATGAAACGCGGTATTATCTTATCCTCAAGCTTCATTCGCATGAGAACTCTCGGGTGGATAATACACACACCACTTCCGTCATCTACCATGATTCTTTTCACATCTATATGTGTAATGTTATGACTAAAGCATCGTAGTGAGGAAAATACAAACCGTCGGCATCTCACTTTTCGAAGGTGATACTGTCTTCGAAGTCATCATACCGTTCGTGAGTGATTGTACGCTTCAGCTTATGCATGGTGATGAACTTCATGTGGTTGATCACCGAGTCTCCACCACCGATAATCATTTGTATGGTACGTGCCTGCGACGGTGGCCTTGGTGGTCCTTGAGATGGATCGCGCCCTCTGGCGAAGTTAGCCCTTCCTTTATCGCTGAGCAGTTCTTTTAGGTATCCCTGGTTCAGCATTCTGACCACCTCCTGCCGTAAACCTATGCAATCTTCGATCTTGTGTCTTCTTTCCTGATGGAATACACAGAGGACATTCGACATTCTCGCACTTGGGTTCGATTTCATCTTTTGCGGCCATTGTACCTTCGTGCCCAGCTTCTCTAGTGCGTACACTATTTCTGAAGGGAAAACACAAAAGTTATGAGCAGATAATAATGATGGAGGCATACCTCTTTCATTTCGAAGGGGAGCGATGTGTCGCGACACGGCATCTGTATGCCTCGGGGAGGTGGATTAGGAGTTCTGACATAGGGTTGATGCCTTTCTCTGTTGAAACGCGGGAGTTGATCTCTTCCGTCGTTACATCGATCCCTCCTTAAGTCGGACTGTACTGACGTTAGTCACTGGGTTAGATCATTGAGATCGTCTTCATCTACCCTTACTTCGGCGCAGTAGGAATTATGGATCTCCTCCCATGTGGTGGGAGGGTACTTCATGAGTCTGTTGAGTAACTTTTTGGTCGCTTTTGACCCGCTTCTGCTTAGCCCATTTTAGAAGGCTGCGACTGCCATTCCTTCTGACACATTTGGAAATCCCATTCTTACCCTGTTGAACCGGGCCAGAAAGTCTCGAAGTCCTTCGCCTGCCGTTTGCCTGATGGCGAAGATGTCGTTGACCCTAGCTTCAGCCTTCTTTGCTCATGCATGAGCGGTAGTGAATTTATCTGCCATCTCCTCAAATTTTGATATCGACCGTGCTGGTAGCTGAGAGTACCATGTTAACGCTCCTCCTGTCAAAGTCTCACCAAACTTTTTCAATAGCACATATGGCACTTGTTCTTTTGACAAGTCGTTGCCTTTTACCGTGGTGACGTAATGAATCAGATGATCTTCTGGATCTGTGGTCCCGTCGTATATTTTCAAGTATGGTGGCATTTTAAAGGTTTTCGGGATGGGGTGGGGAGCAGCTTCCTCACCGTACGGCTGCTCGACAAACCTTCCCACATCGTGTTTTGGCAGCAGCTTAGGGTCGCCGGGTATTTTGTCAACCCTTTCCTGGTGTTCTTTCATTTGGTCACGAAGCACTTTGTTCTTGTTTTCCATTTCTTCCATTTTCTTTAGAATGGTCGCGGGTGCACCATCACTTGCATCGGTGGTAGTACGGGTGTTGCTTGTTCGTACAGTGGTTGGCTCGCCGGTGACAGCAGCGATTTTCGCTGTCGGCGAATCTCCGGTATTTCCTTGAGGGGGTTTTTCAAGCATGGTGTTTAGAGCGCTTGTCAACCACTCCTCTAACAGCTTTTTGACTATTGGTGGTGTTTCTTTCACCGTGGATGTCGAAGCTCCTCTTTCGCGCAAGATCGTCAGATCCTCGAGTGTAAAGGGTGAGATCTCCCCCTCCGGTGTACCTCTTGGTGTTATATTCTCAGTATCTTCTCTACCGGTTTTGTTGAGGGAGTCCGGGAGGTTGTTTGAGACATTCGCTATCGCATTCAACCTTGCTTCTTTCTCCGCCATCGCTGGTTTCTATGGAGCGTGAAGGATAGAGATTGTTGCTTTTGATATCCCAGGTGAGAACTATGATTTCGACTACAGAAATCCCCACAGACGGCGCCAAATTGTTTGAATCAAAATATGTTAAACCCTTTTTAAGCAAATCAATCAAAGTGGTGAAGGGGTAAATCATAGTCGAAGATAATAAACCCTAGGATCGTTTCAATAATCAGAACAGTAGTAATAGTAAAGGAGAGAGAAAGAGAGAATGATAGAGAGATCAAGATCAGAGAGAGAATGAGTTTTGTATATAATCAATTATCTCCTATTACAAGGTTCGGATCCCCTTTATATAATTGGGAGGGGGGGTCCAAGCTTAGTTATTGAAACGACAAAATCAGAGTATACTCTACGGCGGAGCCGATGATAGGTCGAGGTCGTTGCTCCTCTTACCCCTCGGTCGTCCCCTCATATCGGCTCGTAAACATTCAGTGGTTGGTCGTGTTGACTGGGGGACGTGATTGGTCAAATTCGACCCCATACAAGTTGGTCTCCCCCAACTTATCAAATTTCAACATATTAAGCAATTTAGCTCTGACCAAAATATTTACTATTCTATTCCTAAAATATTTCTTTTTAAAATAAAACTCTTCATATACCCAGTTCTTCAACTGCTTATTATTAATTTCAGCACTTTTATCCAAACAGTAATTGCTTATTTTTTAAATCAGCTTCATCACCTAAAAGTGTTTTTCAACACTTAATATTTATCAGCTATCGTAAACCAGCTAAGCCAAACGGGCTCATAATCAAATTAGATAAGCATCCGATGCCAACATCATGTCGTCCCAAGAGTTTGATGCCATACCTAATAGGAAATATTAATATTTTTTTAAGAACGAACGAACAATTGACATATTTGAGAAACCAAGAATATATTTGAAAGGCTGAGAAAAAGGAAGAATACTTACGCAACAAAATAGCAGCATACGTCAACCATCAAGAAAAGGATGAAGGCAAAATTGTGTCGTCGACACAATTCATGGCTTTTTTCGTTTCCTTTCTTCCCTAACTTCCACCCTCCGTTCCCATTAATTATATTTATTTTAGTATTTGATTTTAATAGATGAATGTGATTTTGTATTAGTGCTATTTTACTTTATAGGGTTATTTTCATCTTTCGATATCCCACTTTGAGACTTTTCCTTTTAGTTAGCATGCATGTATAAGAATTTGAAGAAGTTTTCTTTGACAATTACAAAAAATTTAAATACACGTCTCAAGGCAAGCTTTACAGTTTCCAAGACAAAGAACTTAATGCAATGATAGAGTTTTGTTTGACTCAAAAGTTATTATATACTTTATGAATACAAAACAATATACATAGATTATGGGCCAATCATAGCAAGTCGTAATAAATCAAGAATCAAGTAAAGGAAATGATAATTAAGAACAGTTCTTATAGTAGTGGAAGACATGGATGATCTTTATTGATGATAATAGGGCGGTCTGCCTCCCCATAGAGAGGTTCAGAACCTTACAATCATATTTTCTTTTGATCTTCCACCTCTTTTTCGTAGTTCTGATTCTCTCTCCCTTTTTCTCCCTCTCTTTTGAGAGTCCCCATGGGGAA
>MU698361.1:65596-87835 GCA_026770625.1 Nicotiana glauca
AAATATGAGTTGCATGAGCTGGCATTTGGTGGCTGGGACCACATTAAGAGGTTATCTTTGACATAGCGGATGGGCCGTAGCCTTATCGATCATTTTAGGCGGGCACTAAGTGTCATTAATTAGGAACGTTCGTGCCATTTATTAATCTTGCATTAGCCGGGAAAAGTGATTAACTTCGTTGATTATTATAGGGTCGGATTTCGACCCATACAGTTAGTCCCTCCGCTTATCGAGGTCGTCCCGCGCTCGAACTTGATGAGCGGATTTTGTTGGCCACGATATAGAAGACTTTGGATAAGGAATGGGCGACCATCGCTCTGGTCGAGGCCGTGCTTTTCATAGGGACGATCCGAATTTCGTAGAGCTTTTCAACATCACTTTTTCATAGAATCAAGTCGTTGGGTACCCCCTCATCATGAGGACATATGATTCCTTTAGTATGATTAGGGCGGGGTTGGAACTCGATCACGTCCTAATCCATGAGTTCGCTTTGGTTTGCAACTGTCATCGACGACGGGAGACAAGCCGTACGCAGCATGCCCGAGTACGATGTAAGCGGTGTGTTTAGAATTTTGAGGGCATATGGTACATTCCACCCATATTGGCAAGACTCTATGTTCGCTCCGGTTAGCGAGATGATGACTGAGGTCGAGTGGGCACTTTGTGGTGGCTGTTATGGCGGCGCATGTCTTGGTAGAATCGAACCGTTTTGACGGTTGGATATGCAGTTAATGATATCCATCGATTTTCCTGAAATCATTTATGTTGCCTATAAAGGTGAATTGGGATGTCAGTTTCTTGATACTCTATTATTTATCTGAGAGATTCTGGAGCTCTTTCCTTCTGCAAATTCACTGTCCCTTTTCTTGATTGCGATAAGTTTTATCGTTTTTACCGAATTCGGTCCTTCATCCTTCGAGCAACTAAGCGATGGCAAACACTTCTTCTCGTGAAGCTTTTCTAGTTAGTTTGCCAGACAATCCTCCGGCGATTGAAGGGCCATCTCCGGCAATGGGAGGAGAGGGGCAGGCTGAGACCGGGGGAGTTCCGTCAGTGGACGAAGTACTCCCTCTATCTGGAGGTCCGGCGATAGACTTCACCGCCGATGGAGGGGAGGACCCCGTGGATGAAGCCCCGCTGATGGGGGAGATTGGCATGGCTCGGCGGCGAGAACAGGGATTTGTACCCACCCACGCTGATATAATTCTTGCTCGGAATGAGGAAAGGGTTCACACCGATCGTGCGGGGTACTGCATTTTTTATGCGTACCCCTTCAAGCTGGGGTTCAGGGTTCCGCTTCCCACTTTGGTGGTGGATTTCTGTCGGTATTATGGGGTCTGCCCGGGCCAGCTCACCCCCTCTCTATATAAGCTATTGGCGATGTTCTTGAAGTACAGGGAACTGGTCGGCAGGGTGGTCACGCTGCAACACGTGCTCGCCTTGTACGCTCCTCAACAGTGTGGGGCACCATGCTTCGGGCGTGCCCGCATGGGTTGAGAGGGCTGACGGCTACGCTAGACGATGAGGTTGAGCCTCGGCCTTTTGAGCATTTCTTTTATATCAGAATCGAGCATCTAGTGGCGTCCCCTTCAGGGTTCCCGGAGGTTTGGAACCATACACGTGAGTTACCTTTGTCATAATAGCAAGTTTTGTTCCTTCCTTCCTTCTTTTATTGTGCTTATGCGAATGTCGTCTTGTCGTTGCTTTTGTAGCTAAGAGGTCGCCACCGGCCTTATTTGCAGGAATGCGCGGGTGGCTTGAAGCCGTGCTTCCTCATACCGAGGGGATTCGCGCGTGGGCATCCTTTTGGGAGAAGCATGGCTAGGGGAAAGCCGTGGGTAAGAAGCTCGTTCCCTACTTTCCTTGGTTCAGGATTTTGTAGTTCCTTTGGCTAACTTTGTCTTTCTGCTGCAGGAAGAGTGAATCGTGGCAGAGCCCCTCAGCTGGCCTTCCGGCAGCCAAGTGCGATTGCTAGATTTTTTGCGGCACTGGTGCCGTGTCGCGTACCGAGAGCGGCATCGGTCGAGTCTTCCGCGGCTCCTTCCCCCTCACGACCCCTATTTCGGGATGAAGGGACATCGGGGACCGTTCGCCCTCGGGATGGTTCATCCTCGTGTGAAGAGGAGGAGAGGCCCTTGGTCAGGCGTAGGGTTTAAATTTACTCCGGTCCCTCCCGTGGTGGCCGCGCCTGTTCCCCTTGTCATAATCAATGTGAATCCCCCCCCTTCGGAGGCGGGGGAGGGCACGGCTACGGCGCGTACTCCCAAGGACGGATCGAGGGCGGATAATGTCCAAGTCCGCTTGGATCGTGAAGGAAGTGCTGCTCCAACGGCCCAGTCTTCGACTCCTAGGGTCGAGATGGGGGAGACTCCGCCGGTGATCGTGGAGATTGGTGGGTCGAGTACCCTGTCGGCGGAAGCGGCGAGGGGAGAGGCTGCGGGAGATGGGTCTGGGTCTGACTCGGATTTGGACTCTGAGGACGTCCGGAGGGGAGGTCGCACCTCATTGAGGTTCCCACGGATTCGAATTTGCTGCTACTGGACTTGAGTCTAGTGTCGCAGTTTGGGAAGCTGTGTTCGGCGAGAGAGAATGAGTCGCTAAGGGAAGTTACGGATGTCGGCCTGATGAACGAGGTGGCCGTGATGGGCATGAGGGTACGTGTTCGAAGATGAAGGCTTATTTCCTTTCTTTTTTCCCTGTTTTTATTTTCTGCTTAAACCGTTGTCTTTCGTTTTGCAAGCTTTTTTGCTGGAGGTGGAGAGCATCCGCCGAGCCAATGTTCGCTCGGGGGTATTTTTGCGGGTGCTGGAGAAATGTCGCCGTTATCGGGATAAGTGTAGGGAGATGCGTGTGCGTATGAGGAACGACCCTCGCAGCCGGGCTTTGGTCGAGGAATTGGCGAGAAGGGAGCTTCTGGCACAACACGCGCTTGGTCGGGTGAGGGCCCTGGAAAAATAGCTGTGTCGAAAGGATGAGGAGCTTGAAGCTGGTAGGAGGGCCTCAGTTGAGTGTGAGCGCCTATGTTTAACCAAGGTGACGGAAGTCACGTCGGAGTGGAGTGGGAAGGTGGCCATACTAGAAGGGGAGATTGCGGCCTTGAAGCGCCAACTGGCTGATGCCTCGGCCAGAGTTGAGGAGTTGCAGGGGACTGTCCGCGCCGGCGAGTCCCAATTGTCGTTGGTAAGGGCCGCTGCTGCCTTCAGGGAGGGAAGTCTTGAGGAGCGGATAGGGGTCCTTGAGCGGGGCGCTCAGGATGAGGTGGGACAGATTGCGATCTTAGAGGAAGAGAACTGGCGTCTCCAAGAGCAGTCCGCTTTTTCTGGTCAGACCCGCGAAATTTGGGTTTATGCCGAGGCCCAGCGGGATGTGTACAAGAATTTGTTTGAGGCCGGTATTGTGTCCGAAGCCACTATTGAGGGGGCATGCCAAAGGGCTCGGGAGGCCCGTATGGAATGTGGCTTTGACGCCGCAACGCCGGGGTTTGATGATGGTGCCGGCGGGAACGCGGAGGGCGCAGGTGGCAGTGCAGATGGCGCCATTTAGAAAACAGCTTTTTCCTCCTCCCCCTTTCTCTTATCTTTTTTCGCCGTTTGGTATTTGTTGCTTTGTTAGTTGTTGTTCGTTTGTTTTTATTTTATTTTTGTTGACCTGTTCTCGGTCGGATGTAAGCGGGCATAACCCGCGATTGTTTTATGAATAAGAAGGAATTTGCCTTTCATCATTTATTTTGTGCTTGTTTTGCCCGCGTTTGAGGGGGCAGTTTGCTTTTAATACTCGACTTCGGTAGGCATGTTAACTTTCGGATGTCGGTGACTTTTCCTTCTCGACTCGGGGTGATCGGGTCGGAGCCATCCTTTTGGGGGTGGTGCTGTTTAGCCTTAGTCCCAGTTCGGGCACGGTCGGGCTATTGGTCGTGAGGATGAGAACGCGACTTGGTAGCTCGACCGAGGCCGAACTTTATGTGCCTCTAATTCTAGAGTTGGACGTACTTACTTGGCCGGCGAGGGTGCATGACTCGTGCCCCAATTTGATTGACTTTTTGCTGAGTTTATCGGTGAGGGGGTTCCGTTTGGATTTTGGTTTGATTGTACTTGAATTTGTCGGTGAAGGCGCGCGGCCTGAGTCCCCGTTCAACCGTTGTTGAACTTCATTAATTGTTTGAAGGCGGGGGCGCATAGCCCGAGTCCGAGTTCAACCGTAGTTGAATTTGTGGGCGAAGGCGCATGGCCTGAGTCCCAGTTCAACCGTAGTTGAATTTGTTGGCGAAGGCGCGTGGCCTGAGTCCCAGTTCAACCGTAGTTGAATTTGTTGGCGAAGGCGCGTGGCCTGAGTCCCAGTTCAACCGTAGTTGAATTTGTTGGCGAAGGCGCGTGGCCTGAGTCCCAGTTCAACCGTTGTTGAACTTCATTAATTGTTTGAAGGCGAGGGCACATAGCCTGAGTCCGAGTTCAATCGTAGTTGAATTCGTTAGCGAAGGCGCGTGGCCTGAGCTGGAGTTCAACCGTAGTTGAATTTTGTTAATTGTTTGAAGGTGAGGGCGCATAGCCCGAATCCGAGTTCAACCGTAGTTGAATTTGTGGGCGAAGGCGCATGGCCTGAGTCCCAGTTCAACCGTAGTTGAATTCGTTGGCGAAGGCGCGTGGCCTGAGCTGGAGTTCAACTATAGTTGAATTTCGATAATTGTTTGAAGGCGAGGGTGCATAGCCTGAGTCCGAGTTCAACCGTAGTTGAATTTGTGGGCGAAGGCGCATGGCCTGAGTCTCAGTTCAACCGTAGTTAAATTTGTTGGTGAAGGCGTGTGGCCTGAGCTGGAGTTTAACCGTAGTTGAATTTCGTTAATTGTTTGAAGGTGAGGGCGCATAGCCCGAGTCCGAGTTCAACCGTAGTTGAATTTGTGGGCGAAGGCGCATGGCCTGAGTCTCAGTTCAACTGTAGTTGAATTTGTTGGCGAAGGCGTGTGGCCTGAGCTGGAGTTCAACCGTAGTTGAATTTCGTTAATTGTTTGAAGGCGAGGGCGCATAGCCCGAGTCTGAGTTCAACCGTAGTTGAATTTGTGGGCGAAGGCGCATGGCCTGAGTCTCAGTTCAACCGTAGTTGAATTTGTTGGCGAAGGCGTGTGGCCTGAGCTGGAGTTCAACCGTAGTTGAATTTCGTTAATTGTTTGAAGGCGAGGGCGCATAGCCCGAGTCCGAGTTTAACCGTAGTTGAATTTGTGGGCGAAGGCGCATGGCCTAAGTCCCAGTTCAACCGTAGTTGAATTTGTTGGCGAAGGCGCGTGGCCTGAGTCCCAGTTCAACCGTAGTTGAATTTGTTGGCGAAGGCGCGTGGCCTGAGTCCCATTTCAACCGTAGTTGAATTCGTTGGTGAAAGCGCGTGGCCTGAGCTGGAGTTCAACCATAGTTGAATTTCGTTAATTGTTTGAAGGCGAGGGCGCATAGCCCGAATCCGAGTTCAACCGTAGTTGAATTTGTGGGCGAAGGTGCATGGCCTGAGTCTCAGTTCAACTGTTGGACTTCATTAATTGTTGGAGGTGTTGGGTGGCTAAGCTCAATTTTGATTTTGAGACTTCGAGCAGTTTGTGCCTGGTTTTCCGGGCATGCGGATGAGAGAGAGCAGGCTTGCTCTGGCTGGGTTGTTTTTCCCTTTTCCGACGTCCTCTTTTCTTTGATTCCAGGAAGAACTACGCGATCTTGCTAGAAAATCCCCACAGACGGCGCCAAATTATTTGACTCAAAAGTTATTATATACTTTATGAATACAAAACAATATACATAAATTATGGGCCAATCATAGCAAGTCGTAATAAATCGAGAATCAAGTAAAGAAAATGATAATTAAGAACATTTCTTATAGTAGTGGAAGACATGGATGATCTTTATTGATGATAATAGGGTGGTCTGCCTCCCCATAGAGAGGTTCAGAACCTTACAATCATATTTTCTTTTGATCTTCCACCTCTTTTTCGTAGTTCTGATTCTCTCTCCCTTTTTCTCCCTCTCTTTTGAGAGTCCCCATGGGGAAGGAGAGGAACCCCCTTTCGGCTTCCTTTCTTGGTATTTATAAATATGAGCTGCATGAGCTGGCATTTAGTGGCTGGGACCACATTAAGAGGTTATCTTTGACATAGCGGATGGGCCGTAGCCTTATCGATCATTTTAGGCGGGCATTAAGTGTCATTAATTAGGAACGGTCGTGCCATTTATTAATCTTGCATTAGCCGGGAAAAGTGATTAACTTCGTTGATTATTATAGGGTCGGATTCCGACCCATACATGTTTATTGTAGAATAAGTTTTGGCAGATGCAAAAATAAGAAGGAATAGGAAGAGTTACGGTTTTGAAGTAAGTGTTGGAACGTAGCTTTACATTTTGGAACAAAACAATGTTAGGAATGTTACGAATCAAATACTCCAAGCTGGGAGGAGAAAAGGCATAATAGATTCTTTATGAATGCATTTAGAGTAGCAATAATTTAGCATTTAGAGCATGTAATTGGGTTTGGATGTAATTGGGTTAATTATATAGTTTGACATGTTTATTTGGCCACGTAATTACCTGGTCAGCATGAAATTGGGGTAACTTGAGGGGTGTAATTCTCAAGGGGAGGTGAGAATTTGTGGTAATCACACTGTGTAATTACAAGTTTGCCTTTTAGGTTCTTTCCCTTTTTATATTTTATTTTCTATATAAATTTTTATTTCTATTTTTTTAATTTTTAATTTTATACTTTTTTTTTGAAATTTTAAAATATATTTTTCTTTGTACATTATTTATGTTTTATTTCTCTACCTTTACTTATTGTGATTTGATGTAATTGCCTATATTTTATTTTTATTTTATTATTCTATATTTTGAAACTACACCTAATATTAGAAATAATAAATTATTAGCAAACTTGACATATAATGAGTGATGCAATTAAAGTGGAGTTTCATTGTTGAGTGCGGTTATAAACTTATTATATTTTCTACGGAAAAGGTCCAAAAATATCCTTGAACTATTCGAAATAGCTCAAAAATATCCTCCGTTTATTTTTGGTGCCAAGAATATCCCTCAACTGTTAGTTTTGATATTAAAACTCGTAAAAGGTCCAAAAATATCCTCGAACTATTCGAGATAGCTCAAAAATATCCTCCGTTTATTTTTGGTACCAAAAATATCTCTGCCGTCTATGTTTTGGCCCAAAAATATCCCTCAACCGTTAGTTTTTATATTAAAACTGACATGGCAGTCCAACTCGCTTGGAATTGCTTGCATGACCGTCCACCTAAGCAATCTTTTGTGAATTTAGGATTATAGGTATCGAGAATTCATATAACCGACCCCAACTTATTTAGGATTAAGAAACCGACGTCTTTGTTGTTGTACAAATAAAGTTTGAATTTTTTTTCTTGTAAACGTTGTGTGTTAATTTTTTTTTTTTGAGCTAAAGAATGGGGTTGAAATTATATAGGGATAATGTTCCAAGACATAACTACACTATTACTGGATTCAAAAGCATTCAAAGACATAACTTCGAAATTCATAAAAGAGAACAATGAAGTTTTTTTTTAATCAAATCATAAACCCCAATCAAGAATAATTTTTTCGTAAATTTTTTTATTTTTTCGGAATAATTGTTGATTTTTTATTTTAATTAAAAAATTCCGAAATAAATATTTTTTTCGAAATTTTTTACTTTTTTCTGAATAAATGTTGATTTTATACTTTATTAAAAAATTCTGGAAAAATAAATTTTCGAAAAAATAATTTTCGCGTATGGATTGCTTATGTGGACGACCATGCAAGCAATTCTAACTGAGTGGGACTGCCATGTCAGTTTTAATATCAAAACTAACGGTTGAGGGACATTTTTGGGCCAAAACATAGACGGCAGAGATATTTTTGGCACCAAAAATAAACGGAGGATATTTTGAGCTATTTCGAATAGTTCAAGGATATTTTTGGACCTTTTACAAGTTTTAATATCAAACTAACGGTTGAGGGATATTTTTGGGCCAAAACATAGACGGCAGGGTTTTGGCACCAAAATAAATGGAGGATATTTTTGAGCTATTTTGAATAGTTCAAGGATATTTTTGGACCTTTTCCGTATTTCCTAATCTTAAGTTGTAGCGGAACTTACTATTATTAAATTGGAATTTGACATATGTCAAACTATTTTTATTTAATTTTAAAATTGCATTATATTCATCGTTCCAATTTACTTGTTTTAATAATATTGGCTCACATTGCATGTTGTTTATTTTTTAGTTAGAATTGATAGATTAATTTTGTCAAATATTTGAATACTGTTATGACATTATATTTATAAATATTAATTTATTTGATCAAACATGAATTCCATAATATTACTAATTGATGTATATTCTCGGAAAAATATATATCTTTAATAACAAATACAATATCATTTAACTTGTAATTACACTATGACAAACAAACAAGTCGACGTAATTACACAACTGTGTAATGACTACCCTAATAATTACACCAATTCTAATTACCTGGTGGCTTTCCAAACAGAGCCTTAGTAATATGATTCCAATTTACTACGTTCACCCTAGCTTAAATTTAACATTTTTCAATAGTGAAGGAGAAATTGATCAATTAACTTTTTGATAGATATTAAAGTAATTTAGCTTTTAACTTTGAGCTTCATACTTATAATATAGTATATGATATATGATATATGATGATGATAATTGTGAGCACGTGATTTTTGCTCTATATATGAATTATTCCCAAAATATCAAACAAAACAATTTTTTTAGTATTTTATAATTTTTTGTGAATTTTGTGGCATTTTTAGTAATTGTTGCATTTTTATTTGTGCATTTTAGTTCATCTGAAAATACAAAAATACCTGTGGTATTTGTTTAGAATTTAATTTCATATTTTAAGAGTTAATTTGATTTAGAACAAAATAGGAGGAAAATAATAAAAATGATACTATTGGCATTTTAGTTTAAATTTGTATTAGTTTGCATTTTAATTAGGAATTAATTAGGAAATCTAATTTTAATGCAATTTGATTGTGATTGTTATTTTAGCATTTTTATAAAATAAGAAAAAATACAAATATAAAAAAAATACAAAATGAAAGAAAAACAAAATTAAAAGGAAAAACAATTACAAAGGGTAATCTTAATAAGAGACCAAAAATTGGGCTCATTTCAATTTGAATAAACCTTAGCCCATGTCCAAGTCCCACCCACGCCCAAGCCCAATGCACCCCTGAACAACTCAGCCCAAAAACCTCAACCCAGTCCGCCACTAGCTTAGTCAAAACGACGCCGTGTAGTCGAAGGCCAATCCTGGCCCTTTATTTTCCCCAATCCAACGGTCAAAATTGGTTCTAGCATTTTAGATATAACTGTAATAATCATTCATAAAAATTAAAGACCAAAGTCTCTCCTTCCTCGTACCTCTGCAACCCTACCCCGTTTCCGCCGGCCGCCGTGTCCCCACCACTGTTCCACCACATCTTTGCCGCTTGCCGCTCGCCGCTCGCCGCCGACCGGAAATTGTCGCCGGTGGCGGCAAAGCCCCAAATCCTTCCAAAATTTCACCACCTACTCCCCTTTTCCTCCTATTTCCAAACCCCAAGACCATATTCTTCAAATCCTAGCCATTTGTCTCGAATCTTAGATCTAAAGTCCGGCCAAAAACCCTAGTTCGTCCAAACTTCCCCAAATTCACACCCCTACAATCCCTGGACCTCCCTCACCCCTAATCCTTAACCAAATCCCTTCAAACCCCGTTGAAACTGGACGAATTTTGAATGTAGGGTTCATGCAGACCGACTATTTTGGGAATAATTCAGGGTCGAGCAGGTTCTATAGTAAGTGTTCCGTTAGTTTTACGTTTTATTTTGTTTATCAGGACATTTTAATTCCTCTTTTGCTTCTTTTGTTCCATCTGTTTCAATCAGTGAATTTTCTTCTCGTTTTTAGTTTTGTTTTAGTTTGATGCATATGTCATCTGCTAGTTAATCATAGTTTTAATTTCAGAATCATCTTAATTGATTAGTTTGGACTCGATACAATTCTGTTCGTTAATTGTTAGCTAGATGTTTAGGTTAATTTCAATTTCTTTTAGTTATGAGTTGATGTTTAAATGTTCAATTGTTAGCTTATTGGTTAAATGTTAGTTTAATTTTATTTAGTTCCAACTATTAGTCTAAGCTTTACATTGTTGATCCTGGTCTCCTGATTTTTAAATCTGATTGAGTTTGTGTGAATGAATAATTGTGATTTGTTAGTTCAATTAGTTAATTTCTGAGTTTTAATCAATCAGTCCTAGTTAGTTTGGAATTGGTCTAGGGGATTGGTTATAGCTGTTAAAAATTTAGGTAGAATCAGTAATTTTGAGAAGTTTTCACGGGTAGTTTAGGCATGAAAAAGGGTAGTTTCATTAAGAATAGTAAATTCAAAGCCAAGGTAAGGGTAGTATAGATATTGTATAGGTAAAAGAACACCCTAGATCCTTCTAGAAAGGGGTTTTAGTGTAAGTTTCAAACTTTTAAGAGCAGTAACTTGGATAACAAGTCAAAATTGGAGGTTTAATAAGTAAAATCTGAAATTAAAAGGGAGGAAAAATGGGTAAAAACTTTCAGAACCTTCTGTCCCATTCTTTGCCTATAAAAGGCATTCCTAATGCCTTCACTAACAAGTTTAGACTCCCTAAAAAAAATCAGAAGTTTCAGCCTCCAAAATTCCCCCCCAAAAGCTCTATCTAATTTTCAGATCTAGTTTTGAAATTCAAACATTCAAAAATCCAAAAACAATAGAAAATCTAATAGAAAAACAAAAAACAGTCACTGTTTCATTGAAATTTTCAGTTTAATTTCAGCTTTCATAGTTCTAAGTCTGGTATTTGAGGTTTCAGAGGTTCATTAGATTGATTTTGAGTGGATTTGGGTGTACTTGAGCTAGTTTTGGTTGAGTTTTGGTTTGCTGAAGGTTTTCGAGTGTGTTCTGGATTCATTTTTAAAGTTATTTGGTTCATTTTGGTACTGTTCATTCCTGGCTTGAATCTGGGCTTTGGTTGAGTTTTGTTTGGGCTGTGAGTTTGATCTTAGTTGCTATTGATTCTCTGATCTTTGCAGACTTCCTCTTCTCCTTCTTACATTTCTCATCTCCAGGTACACACCCTGAGACTGTATTGATGTGGCTTCTTCTATTGAAATAATGAAATGAAATTGAGGCTTGTTGCTTTGTTGTGGAATTGCACTTTAGATAATTCTACTATGTTTTGAGATGCTATAATTAAACTAGGACTGTTTTAATACATAGACTATTGGATTTATTTTTAGTAGCATTTGAAATCTGTAATTAATAGTTTTAATTTGTTTGAGTTTGTGTTACTAATAGATTGTAGTATAGTGTAGTGTAATTCAATTTATTTTTAGGGATTATGAAAAACAGGTTCTAATAGTTTCGTGTGTGAGTATGCTGATTTGGGTAGAATGATGTTAGTCTAAAATTAGCTTTAAAACGGTTAGTTTGTTCTGAATTTGGGTCGTTAATCTGTACACTTTAGTGTTAGTAAAATAATCAAGTGCTTAGTTCATTTGCTTAAGGATTATTTTCATGAAACTTTTGTCATTATATTCAATCCACATTTCCAACCTGTTTTACGCTTTAGTAATATCCAGAAATTCACTAGTAATTAAATAGATAAATTAATCTGTGTTTGGAACTGAAATTCGAGGGATCAAGGTTTCAGAAATTTGTGTATGTTAATATTGTTTTCCTTAATTACAGGCTATTGAATAAACTGTGCAAAACCTAAAGCATTTTCAGTAAATATTTATTTGAATTGAATTGAATTTAGCCTAGTTTAGTAGTTTGGGCTCAGCAGTCCCCTTGAGTGGCCTCAGTGCCTCAATGAGTGGCCCAGACTTATTTCAAATATCTGTGTTCGTTTGGGGCCTGGGCCAAGGCATGGGAATGGCCAGGTGCGGTGCAGACCTGAGCACCATTTATCCCCATTGGGCTTATCCTGAAGCCCAATTGCTAGGCTGTAATGCAAAACTACCATTTGGTCCAATAACAAATTAATTAGGACTGTCTTCTTTTATTATTAGAGACAAAAATAAAAATAGAAAATTATAGCTTGCTTTAGGGTTGACCTTTAAATAAGTGATGAGACGAGCCTCGCCAAATGAAATACAAATGCGGGGCCCTCAATAATCGCTATATAAAAATACTTAGAATTCGGGAGGACCGTTTAGCGAATTTGACGGTCTTCTCCAAAGATAATAAACGCGTAGTTGCTTTAGGCGCATATTTTAATAATATTACCTTCCTAAATACGGGTGCACATTTATGTGACCCAAATCTAAATCTCAACGAAGTCGAAATGTGTCAAAAAACCACGGGTGCACTGGTGCGGCGTGGTTCGAGATGCATTTTCACGACGTTGCAATTCTTATAAAAAATACAAAAAATAATAATAAAAGCGGGTTACTAATAAAAGGCACATAGGTTAGAACATGTTTTGAAATCAGATAAAATCAAATACAACAGTTGAGTGACCGTGCTAGAACCACGGAATTCGGGAATGCCTAACACCTTCTCCCGGGTTAACATAATTTCTTATTCGGATTTCTGGTTCGCGGACTGTTAACAGAGTCATAATTTCCTCGATTCGGGATTCAACCGGTGACTTGGGACACCATTAATCTCCCAAGTGGCGACTCTGAAATCTTAATAATTGAATCCCGTTCCGATTGTCCTTTAATTGGAAAAACTCCTTTTATACTCTTTGCGGGTGTAGTAGCAAAAAGGAGGTGTGACAGCTCTGGTGACTCTGATGGGGATAACAAACCCAGAACTTCGGTTCAGGGTTTAATAATTCGAGCTCAAAATAATTGTTCTATTTGGCGTTATCTGATTTTTCTACATGTTTCATGCCTACTGTGCTAAATGTTTTACCGCTTTGATACTATTTGAACTATATATATAAACTGTGCTGAAACCCTTCTCTTCTCACCTCCGGGGATGTGCTTACTGGTTGAGACTCCCTATTTTGTTAGTGTCAATACCCTGAAATAAGAAAGAGGCCGGACAAGTTACTAAGCCGGACGATCCCGCGGGTCCCCGGTACGTAGCCCCCTCCTCGACTCTAGTTGTCCGCTCGGGTACACAGTCTAGAAAACATACCCAGGTTTTGAACCTAGAATGACTTGACTTCATGCCGGATCCCTAGTAGGAGCGCTTATTTGCATCACGTGCATATGACTTAGGGACCTCAACACAGGGGTTGGGTCCGTCTAGGACAGGTAACCGGATATGAAATGACCATCATGCTGCATTTTACGTATTGCATATTATTTGTCTCGGACTCGCGTGATGACCGGCTTGAATATTTGGGAGAGTGAAAAGAAATAATAGTGTAGAAAATTAGTTAAAAACTAATGTCCAAGTAGTGCCGAAACTCTGCCGGATTTTTGAGAAAATAAGAAAAGTGTTCGATGTCAATGGAAAAGGAAATATAGTTTTTTGTCTTATGTGCCAAGTGAAAAGCAAAACAAAGAGTTTTTTTTTTTTTTAGAAAAAATATAGTTTATGTCATTTAAAAAAAACCAAAGGGTCTTGTTTTCAAAAGAAAAAAAAAATTGTTGACAATGGTTAGCTTATTTGCCCGAATTACGCTGGTTTGATTTTCACCGGGTGTGAGATACGTAGACAACCCTGGACGGGTCCAACGATCCCTTTTCAAAAATAGCCAAAAATATCCATTTTTGTATTTTTTTTGTCATAAATAAATCAAGTGATACCGTTTTGTCAAAAATAGCCGAATATCCCAAAAGGGCGCCAGAAGGCTGTTTGTGCAAGAACAGCCACTTCAAATCATTTCCCAACGGTTAGCGGGCACAGCCTTAAAATCTTCTCCCCGAAGTGCTGAAAGGCCGTGTCTGCAAAACTGGGTTTATTTTTTGGAAATCAGAATTGTGAAAATAGTGTCTTTTTTCTAGATCACAATAAATGATTAAATCACCTTAATAAATGTGCAGGATGAGCACGACTCGAAATGAACCTTTCTCAATCATGCATAAAATCCCTTTGGAGTTACGTCTGTGGTGAAATGATTTAGACGAAAAAGGGCAAGCTGAGGTCAAGAAATATTTGAAAGGGCTTGCGGGTTTATTAAAGATTGTGCCTCGGAGAGACATTATCAGAGCACTGGTCACCTGCTGGGACCCGCCACACAATGTGTTTTATTTTTCGGACTTTGAGCTTACCCCGACGCTAGAAGAAATAGCCGGCTTCATCGGAAAATATGAAGTTCCTTTAAAGAACAAGTACTTAGTTGCCCCAAGAGCTGTAACCGCGCACAGATTTCTAGACTCTCTGAAGATAATCAGAACCGTCCACAACGCAGATTTGGCGAATGGCTTTTGTACTCTAAATTTCATATACCACAGATATGGCCACATCGGGGGGTTCAATAACCCAGAAAGCATGATTTGTAGCAAAGGAAACCGCAAAAAGTGGGAAGAGTATAGACGTTTTGCTTTTATGGTGGTCTTTCTGGGTATTTTGGTATTTCCAAGGAAAGACGGAAACATTGACATAAGAATAGTTGGGATCGTCAGCACTCTCCTCACTCAAGCCAAAAGTACTCTGGCACCTATGGTTTTAGCCGACATCTTCCGTGCTCTCACAGCTTGCAAGGCCGGGGAAGACTTCTTCGAGGGATGCAATCTACTACTGCAAATGTGGATGACCGAGCACCTGTGCCATCGTCCTCAGTTTTTGAGCTATGGATCTCCAGAGAAAACATGCATAGAATAGTTCTACACGAGGATTAAAGGGGTCAATTTGCCGGAAGGATTCATGGGCTGGACAACATACTTTCGGTCCCTCACCGCTAGTCAAATAGAATGGACGCTTGGATGGCTGCCTGTTAATGAAATCATATACATGCCAGCAGCAAGGCCGCATATTCTCTTGATGGGTCTCAAGAGTATTCAGCCCTGTGCTCCATATCGGGTTTTAAGGCAGCTCGAAAGATGCCAGATAGTGCCGAAGGACGGTGATCTTAGTACTCAGGTAGTTGAAATTAGTCCTGATGGACAATTCCCTGAAGCAAAAGTCCGCCAAATTTGGAATGAATGCCAATACTTAAAGTCAGATACTTGCGTGAAGGATCGGGCCAAAGGCGAAGTGTCGCCCGGGCACTCTGCTTGGTATAGGAGAGCATGTGAGCATGAAAGGCCAGCTAAAAGACCTCACATCCAGGAGTTTTCCGAATCGTCAAGAGAACAGTGGGCTTGGCTAGCCAAAGAAAATGAGTACAAGGCAAAATAAGCGAGTTGGAAAAACAAGTCCAAGACCTTAGGTTTGAAAATAGTGTGCAAACTGCAACTGACGAGGGCGAGAAAAAGAAATTGGCCAAAGAAAATGAAGCCTTACGAGCCCAAATCCAGAAAATGAAGATAGCGGCGGAAAACCCTGTTAGGAGTGCCAAAGATGCAAAGCTTATAGACAATTTAAGGCAAAAAGTAAATGACTACAGTTTCGACCTCAACAAAGCAGAAAGGGAACTAGCTGGGGTTCGAAGACAGTTGGCTAAAAACGTAGAAGAATGAGCCCGCATGATTCAGCAGCTGAGAGAAGAACATGATAATGAGGTCGCCAGATTGAGGAAAAAGGTCATTACCGCAGAAACCAAAATGAGCAAACAAGCAAAAGAATTCAAGGTTGAAAGGGAACATTGCTATACAGCTTTAGCACAATTAGAAATGGATCTGCAACAACTCCAGGAGTGAAATCAGCAGACTTTGGAGGCCAGGGCCGAACAGATAGGGCGTTTGCTTCAGGAAAAGGGCATAATCAGAGAAAAAATCCTAGCTATTGCTCATTACATTACCCGGAAGTGCCAAATATGCGAGATCATGACCCAGACTACCTTCTTTGCCTCAGTGATGGTATTTGTGAAAAAGATAATGAGTGACCTAGACAAACTCCAAGGGGAACTTGCATATAGGCCCGCGGCGAGATCGAACGATGTCTCGTGGGCACCAGGAGCTTTAATATATTCGTGATTGTCATTGGAGTCTGTATTTCATTTTTACTAGAGTGTGTCAGTTATTTGAGTCTGTATTTTCATTTCGAGTCAGTCTGTATTTTCATTTTGAGGTAGAATAGTTGTTAAGAAGTTTGTAGCCCTACTTGTCATTTAGAGTCTGTCTTGGGTCCTTGTAATTGACGTGTTTGCTATTAGTAAAATTGAAAATTCCAAAAAAAAAAAAATTGTTGTTGCTATTTTTGCATTTATCTGGTTCAGGAAAGATCACGATATATAGGCAATTTCCATAGGACCCGATCATTGCCATATGAAAAGCAAAAAAAAAAAAAAGAGTGGAAAAATAAAAGAGAAGCGAAAAAGAAAAAGAAAAGAAAAGCAAAAAAAAAAAAAAGAGTGGAAAAATAAAAGAGAAGCGAAAAAGAAAAAGAAAAGAAAAGCAAAAGAAAAAAAAAGGAGAAAACAAAAGAAAAATAAAAGAAGAAAAGGGGGCACAAAAAAAGAAGTCATAATCGGGAATAAATCAAGCCGGGATGCCGCAAATGCATATTAGAAACCGATAATTGCCTAGGTGCATCCATGCTCCCAAATGTGCGGTTATTTGTTTGTTAATGCCTTAACTACTAATAACGCTATTGTTGATGATGAGTTCAGACAGGTGGTCTAGCTGACTGGCATTCTGGCAACTCACCCATATAACACCCGCTCCAAGGACATATCAAAAATGGTCAACCAAGAGCTAGAAGCAAGTGTTGTCGACCCGTCTAGGGAAGAAGAGGTGATAGATGTCAAGGCCATGAAAGAGGAGATGTATAAGTTGAAACAACAGATGGCCGAAATGTACCAGGCTTGGGCAAAAGGACACCCCCTGCCAACCTATCATGCCAATCCTGCCTATATCCCGCCACTAACTCAATCACAAGATCCTCCCACAATGAATTCTTCTCCGGCCTACTCGACCTACCAGCAATACTACGCAACCACTTTCCTAACACCGCCACTTCCACCACCTAAGCAAATTCCATGCCCTCCACCACCAGTTGCTCCTGTGTTCGTGGCTCCTCTACCCGCCGCGTTACACAGATCTTCGAGCGAACCCTTGTTCCAAACTCAGGAAAACCACTATTACCCACCCGAGCCCACTTTCAAACCTCCCGAACCATACTCTTATACTCCCCACCTTGATGTCTCAGCTGAAGAAGAAAAGCCTCCTAAAAACCCCGAGCAGGGGGAGATGGTACATAAGGTGAAAAGCTTGGAACAATCATTCCGAAATATACAAGGTCTAGGAGGACAAGTGAGTGTTGCTTACAAAGACTTGTGCTTGTTTCCCGACGTCCAACTGCCTGCGGGTTTCAAGTTACCAAAGTTTGATCTGTATGATGGACATGGCGACTCTGTAGCCCATCTGAGGAGGTTTTGCAGTAAGATGAGAGGGGCCGGAGGAAGGGATGAGTTGCTAATGGCATACTTTTGTCAAAGTCTCAGTGGTGCCGCTTTAGAATGGTACATGCGGCAAGATCATGCCCGATGGTACACATGGGACGATTTGGCCCAAGCATTTGCAGGCCACTTTCAATACAACCTCGAGATTGTCCCTGATCGTCTCTCACTGACCAAAATTGAGAAGAAAATCGGAGAAAGCTTTAGAGAGTACGGATTTCGGTGGAGGGAACAGGCTGCAAGGGTCGATCCCTCGATGAAGGAAGGCGAAATGGTGGATTATTTTTTGTAGGCTTTGGAGCCTACTTACTATGGTCATCTGGTGTCGGCAGTTGGAAAAACTTTTAATGAGGTAGTGAAAATGGGAAGCATGGTGGAAGAAGGTCTCAAGTCCAACAAAATTATGAGCTATTCTGCAATTAAAGCACCTACCCAGGCCATCCAGAGCGGCACTGGAGGGGTATTGGGAAAGAAGAAAAAGGAAGATGTTACAGTAGTGGAATCGAGAGCATGGTCCAGGGGTCCATCACCATATTACCACCAACCTCGCCCATAGCCCCAAACCTACCCACACACCCCATATGTCCCACCACAACATTACTACCCACCTCCTGTTCCTCACTTCTCAGTTCACCACGTCCAAACATACCCTCAACCTCAGGCCCCCTGGCGTGCACCCACCCCACAAAATACCTACCATACTCAAAACACATACCCACCTCTGAGAACCTACAGAAACCCCAATGGAACCGGTTTTCGACCCAACCCTGTTGCCAAGAATGGTAGGTTGCAAAAGAAGAAGACTTTCACTCCGTTTGGAGAATCTTATACCAGCCTATTCCACAGATTGAGACAGTTGGGCATGTTAAATCCAATTGAACCAAAATTACCAAATCCTCCCCCAAGGAACCTGGACCACTCGGTGAATTGTGAGTATTGCTCAGGTGCTCCGGGACATGATATAGAGAAATGTTGGCATTTGAAAACGGCCATCTAGGAGCTCATTGATACCCGCCGAATTGAAGTGCAGGCTCCGGAGACGCCCAACATCACTCAGAATCCATTACCAACTCATCATGAGACTCACATGATCGAGTTAGTGCAGAAGGGAGAATAAAAAAAGCCGTCACAAACCATAATGATGATTAGGGCCAGTGAGAACAGAGCAAATGAGAAATTGATCAGTGGGAAGGCATTGGTCACAGTAGAATAAACAGTCAGCAAACCAGTGATGGCAGTAAAACCAGAACCAGTTAAAGTGACGGTACCAGGAGTAGTTGTTGAGCCTGTGGTGATTGTAAAAGGCGCTCGCACAGAGCCGGTTATCATCAAACCGGTGACTCAGCTACCAGTGGTCAGTGAAAAGGCTATCCCATGGAACTATGACTGGGTGACTGTGATGTACAAAGGAAAGGAAGTTAAAGAAGAAGTGTGTGAAACCCATGGGTTGACTCGTTCAAGGAGATGCTTTGCGCCTGAAGAATTGAGAAAAGTTAAAACAGCTAAAGACAATCCAGCACCAGTAAAGAGGGCTGTAACTGAAGAAGAGGCTAAAGAATTCTTAAAAAAGATGAAGGCACAAGATTATTCCATTGTGGAGCAGTTGAGGAAAACCCCGGCACAGATCTCATTGTTGTCTTTATTGATCCATTCGGATGAGCACCACAGGGCGTTGATGAAGATTTTGAATGAAGCCTATGTTCCGGATAAGATTTCTGTGAATCATCTGGAGAAAATAGCAAACAAGATTTTCGAGGTCAATAGGGTTACATTTGCTGATGATGAGTTGCCTTTGGAAGGTACTGAGCATCATAGAGCCTTTTACCTCACAGTGAAGTGTGAAGACTCTGTGGTTACTCGGGTGTTGATTGAAAACGGGTCCAGTGCAAACATTTGCCCTCTTTCCACCCTAGAAAAGTTGAAAGTGGACACTGAGAGAATCCACAAGAATAGCATCTATGTACGAGGATTTGATGGAGGAGGAAAGGACACAGTTGGGGATATTGTGTTGGAACTAACAATAGGATCAGTTGAATTCACTATAGAGTTCCAAGTGCTCGACGTAGCTGTTTCCTACAATCTCTCATTGGGTCGGCCCTTGATTCATGCCGCAAAAGCAGTACCGTCTACCTTGCATCAGATGGTCAAATTCGAATGGGACCAGTAGGAAATTATGGTCCATGGGGAGGACAGCTCGTGTAATGCCATTATGCCTTTCGATGAAGTTGAGGATGACAAAAGTCCGTGGGTGTACCAAGTCTTGGACACAGTGTCAGTTGCTAAAATTCCGGAAGGAGAGTGTGTTCCTAAGCCCAGGGTAGCTACTGCATCTGTCATGTGGCGTCGGAGATGATAAAGAATGGATTCTTGCCCGGAAAGGGTTTGGGTGCTTCATTACAGGGCATCATACAGTCAGTGTCTCTTCCGGGAAATCTGGATACTTTTGGGTTAGGCTTCAAACCCACTGCTGCTGACATAAGGCGAGCTAAAAAGATGAAAAAGAGAGTGTGGACCCTTCCAAAACCCATTCCCCTCCTTTCCCGTTCCTTTGTCCGGCCTGGTACTAAAAGGCGCCCAGCAACGACAATGCCTAGTTCTGTAGTGATAGAACCCGACAAGGAGCTAATCGAGAGGTTCGAAAGGTTGTTTGATGAGGTGAATATGTTGGAGGCAGGTGAAGGTCCGAGTAAAGCTGATGTGCAGTTCGTAGGGTCCCAGGCAAAGCTTAATAATTGGGAAGCTACTCCTCTTCCTACCCGGAAGGAGTCGTGGTAGTTAGTTTTGATTTTCCTTTGAGTTTAATCTGGATTATTTCCAAGGTTGTAATTCTGATGCTATGTTCCGTCCGTTTGGATGAGTTAAACCTTGTTATCTTACAAATTTTAATGAAATGCAATTTCCTTCCTTCTTCATTCCTGATAGCCTTTATTTTGTTTTTTCTCTCTTGTACAGTCCCTTTTATGCTGGTTTCACTGATGTGTCATGCAAGAGGAGTTTTCGGCCTAGTCTTGATTATCAATGTGAAATAGTAATACAAAAAATTGAGTGTGATGACGAGGTAGAATATGATGACGAGGAAGCCATTGAAGAAATCAGTAAAGAATTAAGTCAATTTGAGGAAAAACCCAAACCTAATTTGAATGATATAGAGGCAATCAATTTAGGGGATCAGGAGAATATTCGGGAAACAAAAATAAGTGTCCATTTGGAAGCCCCGCTCAGGGAGGAGATAATCAAAGTGTTGCTTGAGTACAAAGATGTTTTTGCATGGTCATACGACGATATGCTGGGTTTAAGTACCGATCTGGTGGTCCACAAATTGCCCACTGACCCGGCATGCCCTCTCGTCAAGCAGAAGTTCAGGAAATTTAAAACAGATATCAGTGTGAAAATCAAAGAAGAGGTCACCAAGCAGTTTGATGCGAAGGTCATCCGAGTCACCCGGTATCCCACCTGGTTAGCTAATGTTGTGCCTGTATCAAAGAAGGATGGAAAGACCAGAGTGTGCATTGATTACCGTGATCTCAATAAGGCAAGTCCAAAAGACAACTTCCCACTGCCAAATATCCATATATTGATTGAAAATTGTGCCAAACATGAGATTGGTTCCTTCGTGGATTGTTATGCGGGCTATCACCAGATTTTGATGGATGAGGAAGATGTGGAAAAGACGACATTCATCATGCCTTGGGGGACATATTGTTATAGGGTCATGCCGTTTGGGTTGAAGAACGCAGGGGCAACATACATGAGGGCGATGACCACCATGTTCCATGACATGATACATAGGGAAATTGAGGTCTATGTAGACGACGTGATCATAAAGTCAAGGAAGCAATGTGACTATGTTAAAGATCTGAGGAAGTTTTTTCAGAGGCTTTGCAGGTACAATCTCAAACTTAATCCAGCAATGTGTGCATTTGGAGTTCCGTCGGGGAAGTTGTTGGGGTTTGTGTTAAGTCGACGCGGTATTGAGTTATACCCGTCCAAGATCAAATCCATTTAGGATTTACCACCTCCAAAAAGCAACAAAGAGGTGATGAGTTTGCTCGGCAGGTTGAATTATATCAGCAGGTTCATTGCCCAGCTTACGACAACTTGCGAGCCTATCTTTAAATTACTAAAGAAAGATGTTGCAGTCAGATGGACGGATGAATGTCAGGCAGCATTTGACAGGATTAAGGAGTATTTGTCCAATCCACATGTGTTGGTTCCGCCAGAGCCAGGAAGACCCTTGATCCTCTATCTGACAGTTTTGGACAACTCTTTTGGTTGTGTACTGGGGCAGCATGACGTCAAGGGAAAGAAAGAGCAGGCGATTTATTACCTCAGCAAGAAGTTCATGTCTTATGAGGTAAAATACACTCAGCTTGAAAGAACGTGTTGTGCTTTAACCTGGGTAGCGCAGAAATTGAAACATTACTTGTCGTCATATACTACCTATCTCATCTCGCGGTTAGATCCATTGAAGTATATTTTTTAGAAGCCCATGCCCACAGGGAGGCTCGCGAAGTGGCAAATCTTGCTCACGGAATTTGATATTGTCAACGTGACCCGTACTGCGATGAAAGCACAGGCAGTGGATGATCATCTAGCTGAGAACCCAGTTGATGATGAATATGAACCTTTGAAGACATACTTCCCTGATGAGGATACAATGCACATCGAGGAATCAGAACAAGAGGAAAAACCGGGGTGGAAGTTGTTCTTTGATGGGGCTGCCAATACCAAAGGCGTTGGGATAGGAGCAGTACTTATTTCT